>JAAIXJ010001826.1:55247-117660 GCA_013403705.1 Heliconius hermathena
CGTTTGAATTTGATAGAATGCGTTATAAAAAAGTCAAAATTGCCAAATTGTTAGTTTGGCCCATATACTTAGGACCCATCGATATGCATATGTTGGTTGTTCCACATAGCAGGGTAACCAGAGAAAACCTAGTGTAAAGACACTCTGTTCCCCACTCCGCCCAATTTTCGAAACATTGTGTGTGCCGGAAATGGCGGAACCCAATGCGCGCTTTATCTTGTTATCAAAGCGAAGAAACGAAAACAAAATAAGACGCTGAGGCTCTCTTACTTTTTATACTTTTTTTAGAAAACATATAAAATGAAAAAAAAATGTTTTTTTTAGTTCGGCAAAAAATTGTTCAATTCAAGAAATAAATCAATAAAAAAAGATAAATAAAATGACAAAACGTTGTTTTACCAACTGAGTAAAGTCAGCAAAAAACTGCAAATTGCATAAAAAAATATATAAGTTTAAATAACATACCTAAACATGGTATCATGAAGAACAATAGATGCTCTAATGCAAGTGTTGTAGAACTCCAACACTGCTCTCGGGACAAGTGGAAATGATTTATTGGTATGTCTTCGAAATTTACTGGAAAACCATTTTGATATGACAACGTACCTTTACTTTTACAAAAAAGGTATGAAAACACGTTTAAAAAATGTTATGATTTTCTACCTATCCTAAAAGTGTTTTTTTTTATTTTGATATTGTACCGATGTATCAGGGGCATAGGCGTGCGTACTGTGCCTAAACGCGACTATTGTATTTTTTTAAATTTATTTATTTGTATAAGGTTAACCAGCAGTTGTTACAATGATACTTATAATACTAACACATGCAATACAAAAAAAAATGTAATTGTACAACTATATAAAGGTAAACACAGCATGCAATTACATATTGTTTTACTAATATCTAAAGTTTAATAAAATAAGTGCTAATTTACTTGTATGCAGTTTAAGTGGTAGCCGTTAAATGATGAGATTTATTTGAGATTTGTTAAGAAATTATTTTGAAATTTGTTTATCGAATCATAAAAAACATCCGTAACCATACTATAGTCGTTTAAAAGTTTGCTCAAACGAGGAATTGCTGAATTTGAACCGAGTACAGTGCGGCGAAATGGGATAGATAGTGGTGTAATTTTAGACCTAGGATAGCAACGAGGGACTTTGAAATTAAAGCTACATTGTATGTTCGATTCCCGTACGGGAAATGAAATATTGCATATTTTCATTTCCTCGCTCTGGTAACGAGGTAAGACGTGGCGTTAAATTCCGCAATTCAATACGCAATAAGATAAAAATTAAAAATTAAATCAGCTTCACGTTGAATTCCGCAGTGGCAAATCATTACCTTGCTCTGGTAACAATACTGGGCGTGGTGTTGAGTTCCATCGCACGAAAATTCGGCGGAGTATGGGAAATCTACAAAGATTTTTGCAATTTTTTAATTAGATCATTTTCAAATTGAGGGTGTGATCGTGGCGACAATGGACCATGTCGGCCTGCGGTTGTGGGTTCAATATCCACTCAAAGGAATCAATAATGTTCATTGTCTCACGCTAGTAATACTAGATGCAGCATTGAGTTCCGCCAATCAACATACGACATCTCATATAGGGTCGAAAGATGTGGATAGGAATGTTCAGGAACTGAGATACCTCCGTAGGACAAAGCTTGAAGCTGATAAAGAAACACTTTACTTACCAATGGGTTAATTTGTAAATGAAGTTAGCTCTCTCACGCGGATTCTGTTTTCTTTCGATATCCGAATATCCTGGATCCATTTTCTACATAATAAATTAAATGATGATGTATATAATCATTTATTTCGTTGCTTGTTCGTACATCGTAAATAAAATCTGTTAAAACAATAATATTATTTTATAAAATGATAAAAGTGCAGCTTATACAGGTTTGATCTCCACTTGAATTGCTTTTTTTTTTTGGTTTGGATAGATCTCTTTTTAAGATGTATTTTCCTATTGCGTATCATCAGTTTTCTTTTACCGTTCTTTCACCTGCTTCTTCGCACAACTGGCACATTCGGAACTTACAGTTCTATTCACTTTTTTGATCATGGCGATCAAAAAAGTGAATAGAACTGAAGACAAAGCGCAGCGTTGTGTTCCGCAACCAAACGTGCGATGAGAGAAGAAAAATATAGTAAGGGTTTATTATATTAATAATATAAATAAAAAATTCAATACTTTATATTTTTTGTTCGAAATAAATAGATAATATGCAACAAGGTCGGTTTCGATTGAAACGATTATCTTCGAGATGATAAAACTGATTTAGTCGTGATAACGGCCATACAAATGTAATTTAAATAACTCTGTACGATTTCATAAAACCCACCAAAATGTAACGTGAACAATGAATATACATAGTCTTAGCTGCATCCCAAATATAGCAGAGGAGAGACAGAGGGCACCTCATGTGGAGACACTCCGTTCACCACGCCTGGCATAATTTTTAAGATATTGTTTATCTCAACGCCGTGCTTTGTCTTGTTATCAGGTGAGGAAATATTTATTCATTTCTACATGTGGGAATCAAACCCACAACGACGACGGCCTCAATTATTATTATATAGATAATTATCTACTACGTGTTAAGTGGAGGAAATCAACATCGCACTTTGTCTTGTAACAAGAGCGAAGACCTGAAAAAAACATTCCTCCGGGTAGGAATCAAATCTACAATTGTCACATTTACAGGCCAACATTGTGTTTATGTAAATATATGGGAAATGCATCAAAAAATGTATTTTATATCCAATATCTATTTTTGTAATTTCAAAATAACCGTGTTTTTTCAGGTGCTTATATTTATTTAAACGGTACGAAAACAAATATGTAAAAAAAATGGAAATAAATAAAATAAATAATTTTAAAGATTTCATTTGCCTTTCTAATTGTCCGGGCTTATCTCCGAGACACAAAATCGGTTAATCGATTTTTATGGGACTTTCACTGAACGATAGAGGTGGCTATTTCGGCGAGGTGGGAATTTACGCTGGAAAAACCAGATTTCCCATGCGCTCGTACCTCTTGCCTACCTATAAAAATACGACAATTTTTGCAAGCAAAATCAAATAAAATCCTAAAAGATTTAATATAATACGTTTAAAGAATATTAAATAAATAGTCGTACCTATAGTTCAAGCGGGCAAAGCCGCGCGGGGATCTCTGGTTCTATAATATATTAAGCTCTTCCGTAACCAATGGCAGTTCTCCTAAAATTGTTATTCTTAACCAACAATTATGTCTTTTTTAAAACCAGCGTGTAAAGCCGTAATTTTGCTGTGAGATGTAAGCTTGGACATTATAATGCACGTTTATTGAAGTGGCATCTATGAACAACCCCTATTTATTTTATAAATGGAATTTTTAAAAAATGTGTTAAATCGGACAATGACGATTAGTGNTTACATCATGTTTCCTTAAGATAATGAAGGGTGACAATCATTGCGTATATTTTTTTTATTAATTAAGAAAATATGGAAAAATACATTTTAATTAACTCTCTCTCTCTCTCTGTCTTCGTCCTCTGCTCGTTGGCTTTGACAACGGTTTCTTTTTCTCACGCAACTTTTAAGAATTTGTGTAGGAAAGAAATATATATAATATTCCATTAAACCATTATATAATATTATTAAACCATTCCAATTTCTTATGCGATTTTCTTTCAAATGATGTGCCATTCACATAAAAAACATATGAGTGCAATTTTCTCCAAAAACGAGTTACGAAAAACATTAACTAAAGATGATTGCGACAGGTTTCTTAACCCTAGCGTAATCTATTCTACTATCATTTTTTTTTCCATTTATGCAATGGGATCTTAGGCCATAAATATTATAAGTTGTCTAGCAAATTCTTTTTCATTGTAGGCTTAGGTACTATAAATATTATGCCGTCGTTATAAGGCCGTCGTCGTAGGAGCAGAAGCTTGCGACTGTAAACGTAATTGTTGTGGGTTCGATACCCATACGGGGGAGTGAAATATTTAATATTTTCATTCCTCGCTCTAGTAACGAGGTAAAACGAGGCGTTGAGTTCTGCCAATCGACACACAATGCCAGAATAATTCGGCGGTAAGTGAGAAATAGAGTTTCTCAAAACTAGGTCCTAAATAATGCCTGAAACAATATTAAACAACTAATTAATTAATCTATTTACCATGTCGCAGTGGTGTCACGTCTGATAGTAAAGACGATTGCGATTGGAGAAATGGCTCGAGCAGGTCGAGCCATTTCTCCAATTCCGGGGTAAAACGAAAAACGGAGAACGCGCTAACTTCAGAAAGTACGTACTGATGCAAATTATAAACTAATTGGTAATTAAAAATAAAAAGTGTAAAAAGATAACATGTTTATCTTAAACTATTTTATTTTATCTTAAATTTTAGATTATCATCTTCAAACGACTGACCATATTCCTGAATCATGGTCATGGTCAAGAACACATCATTATTTATAAAAATTAAATCAGCTTCACGCTGTATCCTGCATACCGCAGATTAGAAAGAGGGAACTTAGTGTTAAGAAACTCCGATCCCCACTTTCCGCTCAGTTCTGGTAGCATATCATATTTTTTTTTGTTTAAAAGTTGACTTACATCTTTCAAACAAAAGAAACTAAATTAAAATTCATTCATCCGTTTGGGATTCACGATGCCATTGACAGACATACAGATGCACACACACAAATATACACACGTGAAACTTAATGATACTCCTATGTTTCAACTTACACAAACTGGACTCCTTTAGTCCACAACCACATACCTCGTCATAGTCTTCAGCCTGTTAATGATAGTAATTTCGATTGTTACTCAGAGAAAAGATTATAATATATTAAAATAATCATAATAAATCATCTTCGCGCGGTGTTAAGTTCCGCCATTCAGCACGCAATGCTTCCGGAATGCGGCCGAAAACGGGTAACGGATTATGATTGATTTAACCACAAATGTATAAATTCAGATTTATCTAGTACTACCTGTAAGTGATAGCTGCCAAATTTCATAATTCTAGGTCAGCCCTGTACCCTGTTAATATTGATTCTTTAGCGATATAAACGACCATTTTTTTTTAAGTAAATGTACAAATATATATTTTTTTAAGTAAATCATGGGGCCTTAGATCTAAGTAATAGTCTGAATTTCAACTCGATATCTCCAAGCGTTCCTGAGATAAAGCTTCTTGATAGGCAGAAAGACCAACGAACAATAAACATGATGTTATAAGGGTGCCTTTTTCCATCAATATGTCTATTAAATGTCTAATAAAAATATATCTAAATAATTTAAAACGTATTTTATTATCTTATTTTATGAATTATCTATTATTATTGTATTTGAGGCCAGTCGTGGCGCAGCGGCACGAAGTGTGACTGTAAAACCGACTGGTTGTAGGTTCGATCCCCACTCGAGGCGATGAAATATTTACTTAAATTTATATTTCCATTTCTTCGCTCTGGTGTCGAGGTTAAGCGCGGCGTTGAGTTCTGCCCCTCAACACACAATGCCTACAGAATTCGGCAGAAAGTGGGGAACGGAGTGCCTTAACACTAAGTTCCCTCTGCCTACCCTGCTGTGTGCGGGATACAGCGTGAAGCTGATTTATTTTTATTTTATTTATTATTAAAAAAATGTTGATTGCTAATTACTAAAGAATTACGAAGCTCACTGAATAGCAGATTTTTCGTTTTCTTTCTCGTATGGAGTAACATACTGAATTATAAAATTATATAAAGAATGCTGAAATGTTTATACGAAACATTGCCCCACTCCACTGCGAAAGTGGCAAATTTATACACTTTTAAAGTACAGCCTTTAAGTTATTGCTGCACTATTGTCAGTTCCTAGATGTATCAAATATAACGGTGTTTTATGCTTTAAACATTTGTCTATAATGGTAAAACATCAGAAAACCACTGTATAGATTTTTTTTTATTTATTTAAAGTAGCAAAAATACCGATATGCCTTAACAACCTACCGCTCTAAGCTCTACAAGCCTGTACTTGTAGCCACAGTTTATTGGACAATCAGCCATTCACACACAGCCAACCACAAAGTTATCCCTCCGAGTCGTATCCTTCTCCTTCTGTCTTCCTCATTTGCCATTCCAACTCAATTAGGTAAATACTTTTATGGATCCTTAACTTCAAATCTGATACAAGGTGCGGCGGAAACTTGGTTGCGATTTCAGCAATCACCGCAAAGTATCTGTGAATAGAACTATCATGTCTACTTACATCTGAATCAAAACTTTTCTCGTGCATTGGTTTTATAACATTTTCTCTATTTGATGAGTTTTGATCTTGTAAAGGTGTTTCGTCTTCGTTATGGATTTTATTTATAGTATGCAACCTTGCCTTTAGATCTTTTATAACTGATGAAGGGCGTTCACCTTCAGCCTTACGTTTCTTTTGAATAACATTATGAAACGAAGTCGAAAGCGCATCAAGAATTTGCATATCTTCAGGTCCTATTGAATTGTTTGGTTCTGGTATATTACTTGTAAATTTGAGGCCAGTTTCTGGCACAGGAGTATCAGAACGACCTGATAGAACTTCCATGTCCTCGTACTCGGATAAGACAGATATATCTGACAACTCCGGCGTCTGTGGTTCTTGTGCTAGCGTCTTGCGTTGCTCTTCTACCCGTCTTCTACTGTCTAATTGAGGTAGTTTTGAGGGTGCCGATAAAAAGTCCAATAAAGGCATGTATTTCCAAGTGTTCTTTTTCAACTTCAGCTTCTTTTTCTTCTTGTAGTGGTCCCGAAAGTGTTTCCATCGTTTCTGGAGATCTACAACTGAAGAAAACAAGGTCAAATACGTTTAATATGTCGAGTCAAATTACTGTATATATATCAAAGCCACTGTTCGCTACTATTGGACTATCTATAATTAAATGGATAAGCTTGACATTTTAGTCGTTTCCTCGCTGTGGTGTCGAAGCAAAGCTCGGCGTTGAGTTCCGCCACTCAACACCCAATGCCTCCAGATTTCGGCGAAAAGTGGGGAACGGAGTCTCTTAACACTAGGTTCCCTCTGCCTACAATAATGTGTGCGGGATACTGCGTGAAGCTGATTTATTTAATTTTATTTTAGATTTGCGTCCAGGAATGATTAAGTTTATTTACACCTAAAATTTTATGTATATTTCACTATGTAAGTTATATTTATATTTTATATTTACATTTCAGTTGTAAAACATTAAAATATTCATTAAAATTATCACAAATAATCATAAATAACTACTTCCTGAAATTTATAGATTTTTTTAAAATGCATTAAAATTATAATAACACCATGTATATATATGTATGTAATAAATTAATTGTGCTGGCAATATTAGCAATATATGTATTTTATATCTGTGACTTCGAATTCGCTTTGTAATTTGTATGTTGTAGATAACCTTAAACCAAAATCTTTTGATTTAATCGCTGTTTCAAATTTTGTTTTTCTAAACTTGAATCATAATCTTTGAGAGAAAGAAAGCTCTCTTCTCTCCGCACAATGTAAAGATTTAAAACAAAGAAAAAAAAACTTACTAGGAACATCCATAGCAGTACTTATTTCTTTCCATTCTGCATGTTTTGCTATTAAATTACGATGTTGAGGATGACTACTGTCATATATCACAGGTTTGCCTCTCACTAATTTTATTAATTTTTCATCCTTTTCTTTGTCAAATAAACTCATCTTCTTAAATCTTAATCACATTACACTTTTTCCATGAAACCATAAGTTTATGTTCCTGTGAAGTTAAATAATCACACTTTAGAATCTCAATCTTATAATTTATAATATATTATATTATAAAAAACTGAGTTTTAAGTAAACGTCGTACGTCGCGGGCGACGTGTGAGTGGGGCCGTAAGGCGTGCGCCTGCGCATGACTCACGAGAGTGATGCAGATAGCATAATATATGTATAATGTTTAGTAATACACTTTGTTGTTTTCATGATCATTATAATTATGTCCGATGTCTTACAAATTAAACAGAAAATGTTAAATGGAGCGTCTTAATACAAGGTTCCCTTATTTACCCAGCTATATGCGAGTAACAGCGTGAAGTAGCGTAAAAAACTTTAATTTGCGTGTGCAAAATTATTCTTTTATTTTTATTATCTCGCAAGGCTGTTAGAGGCTGTTAGAATCTCGTGTAAAAACACTCCAATATTCATTTTGTATCCTTGGGGGCATTAGGGTTAACTTATAAGGTAATAAACAAAGATCGCCAAAGTCGAAATCAAAGCTGTGTTTAGGGTTTGTGGGTTATGCTAAAGAAACGAGACTTAATATTAAATTAATTTATTACATACAAAATTTTGATATTAATACGTTAAAAATAGGCGATAACAATTTCATAACTGCGTTCCTGGCGAATTTATTTAGTGCACTTACGTTGTATGATTGTAAGAAATATGATTGTTTTAAATAATATTTATTATTGTGCAATGTCCCTACAGGTTCTTTGAGTCCTCATTTTGAAACTTTTAAATTTATCCACCATTTTCTCCCAAATAATATCTATTATTTTGGACATATACACATTCTGTTTAGCGCTTGTTTCGTATTCATCAGGGTAGATCCAACTAACCAATTCCGCCGTAGCAGAGAAGAGACTATGCATATACTATGAATAAAATATATAAATCGTAGTCTTATCGTAATTCCTAATGAGCGGAGAGTTTCTTCATTTCCGTCTCACAACTCTTTTATTATTTTTTGCTAAGCAGCTCTTCTTTATTAAGCAGATTGTCTTCTTGAAGAATAATAGAGTTTTTTTTAGAATACACATTTCAACATCTCTGACAGTGTGGGTGGCTGTCCGATCTACCAAACTCGATCTCCTGATTCATCTAACGACGAGGAATCATAGTCTGTGCCACTTCTACCAAAATTCTTGTTCGCACGTTTGGACATTCGTTTTCCTCTTGTTTTCCTTGTTCTGTGCATCAGTAGGTCTCTGCTGCCGTAGCCGTCAAAGACGTTTAAATCGACGTTGGAAAGCGAACCTTTCCTGTCGTTCAGATATTCTTCAAGCCGCGTTCTCCTCAGCATGAGACAGTGGTTTCTCGTCATCGTCAGTATCAGTACAACTAGTCACATTGTTACCGGTTAAAGAATATCTTGTAATTTGCCACTGCAACTTGTTTTCAATTTTTCCAGGACAAGATCATCTATCTGTCTACATTAATCTATTTTGTATGTAGTATATTAATTTTCATATAGTATAAATCACTAAGTTCATTTACACTACTTATGACTTATAATTTATAAAGTAAATTTTCTTGCCCTATTATAATAAAATGAGGCTTTTTAAAATATTCTATTTTAAAATGTTTTATTTTTATGTTAATATACATTTTGTTGTCCGTCTGTCTGTCTGTCTGTCAAGAACCTTTAGGAACCCTCAGAAACGCTTGGAGATATCGATTTGAAGTTCAAACCATGTACTTAGGTGTACGGTCCCTTTATTTCCTGAAAAAATCACATTTCTACATTTTGGACGGCGTTGGTTTTAATTGCTTAAAAAACATAAGGGAAGTTTGTAACAGAAAAACTATTTTTTTTTATTTAATGAGCACAACTATTATAGATCTTTCCTTGTCTGACACCTTTCAGCGATATTATTAATATTTCATCCTTTTTCTTTGTCAAATAAATTCATATTTTTTAACTCAACCACAAACCTTTACAATTGTAAAGTTGTCAAAAAAAAAATTCTACGAAACCATAACATTAAGTTCTTTAAAACTAAATAAGTATATTTTTTCTTTAAATTTATATATTCTTTTTTATATATTCTTTTGTTTTTTTTACTATTGAATATATGAAATATTCAATAGTAAAAAAAACTGAGTTGTAAATAAACGTCGCACGTCGCGGGCTACGTGTGAGTGGTGCGTACGGCGTGCGCCTGCGCATGACTCACGAGAGTGATGCAGATAGCATAATATATGTATGTATACGTATAATGTTTAATATTAGATTTTGTTGTTTTCAATATTATCACAAACATCACGTTTACAGAAAAAAATCCTAAGTTCGTGAAGATGATGTCATTGGTTGCCTTTTTCACCATTAATTACAGTTAATAATGAAAGAAAAGATTGAGAAAAATAAACAGCTACACATTTTTTCCCGCATAACAGGATAGGGCAAGGAACTTAGTGCTAAGACACTCCATCCTTAATTTTTCGTCCTACTTTAACATTATACGTGAGTGTCGGAACAATTTTTTTAGAAATCCCCGATTGAGGTCGTCCTCCTAAAGCTCAAATGTGTTCAATGACCTCTATTGATATAATAATTAAAAAAGTGGTCTATAGTAGACCTAAGTAAATGTTAAAATGAATTATTGTTTTTATTAATAATAGAAAGTTAATTACGTCATATTTATGTTTTCTTCTATAAAAAAGCTCATAGATTTTAACTTATGAAGAGTAAGCAAGGATCTACTAGACGGACCACTGATAATATATTTTTTTTATGTTTCAAGACTAAAATAAAAAATATAATGACAGACAATAATACTCCTTGTGTTATAAAATATCGTTCTTTATTGTTCACCATTACAAAAATATTGTTTAAATAATAATCTTATTTATCGGTTCCCAACGGTTCGGGTGTAGAATAAAAATCTTTTGTCCTTTTCTCATGTGATATTTATTTCCTCGTAAGGCTGACAGAAACTTGAGTAAAATACCCAAATATTACTACATCGTTTCCCGCAGAGTCGTTACCTTATACTGTAATAAACGGAGGTCCACGAGGCCGAAATCAAAGCCATGCTTAGGGTTCTTCGGGTCCTCCTTGCTGGACCACTCTTTAAATTTATCTGTAAGTTCCTCCAAAACAATATTCACATTCTGTTTGGCTTTTATTTGCAATTCATCAGGGAAGGTCGACACCAAATCCGCCATAGCTGAGAAGAAACTATATATATGAGTCCTATCGTTCTTCTTGATTGGCGGAGAGTTTCTCCGTTTCCGTCTCACAACTCTCTTATTATTTTTTGCACTTAACACATGATATTTTGTAAAAAAATTTTTTTGCTCACTCTTTTCTCGTTTTAAAGAACTCAAAGCCTCACTAAGACTGAGGGTGGATGTCTGATCTTTCTTAGCTCGTGAGTTAGACTTTCCTGCAACACCAATCATCGATGTCGCATTATCCAAACTATTTTCTGCTAAACTGGACCTCCTGGACCCATCTTCATCTAATGACGAAGATTCATAGTCTGTGCCACTTCTACCAAAATCCATGTTAGCACGTTCGGACGTACGTTGTCCTCTCGTTTTCCTTGTTCTGTGCACCGGTAGGTCGTCACTGATGTCGTCAAAGATGTTTAAATCTACGGTGGATAGGGAACCTTCCGTGTCATTCAGACATTCCTCGATAGCACTCTCCTCAGCATGAGACAGTGGTGTCTCGTTACCATCATCAGAACAACCAGTCACGTCGCTACCTGTTAAAGAATCGTTTGAATTTTGGCGGTGCAGCTTACTTCCTATCTGCTCTAATTCTTGGCAAATAGCTTCGAGCCGCCTGGTTGAATCCATTTTATATGTATGTTAGGTTTCGTATTTTATATCTGAAACAAATATCATTATTTATATCAAAAAGTTCACTCTACACATGATTTATGAAATATTTTTTTACTAACTTTGCCTACTATGCCGTTAAAGGATCTATTATAATTTAATCAGGCTTTTTTAACTATTCGTTTTATCTATTCGCAATCACAATATTTATAGTCACAATGTATGCAGCGTGTGACATATCGTTATCTTCGCTATAGACGCTGGGGGACGCGCGCATGCGCAGCGCCGGCCCGATCGGTACTGAAACTTTACTTTCCATCTTTAGCCATCAAAAGATATCTAAATAATATATATTTTGTTTATCTTTATAAACTTGTGAATTGTAGTAGCAAATTTGCATTTCGTGAGAATTGAATGTGTTACCTTTTCGTGTGGTAAGTTTAAAGATAGTAAAAAAAATTCTCCGTTATTCGTTGTCTTACTAATTTCAGCGGAAGGTATAGACGGGCAGTATGTGACTCTTCACGCGTTGGTTGTGGGTTCAATTCTCATTTGGAAAATAATTATACCCATTAAGATTACCTTCTATCTCTTTGATCTGGTGAGACAAAACGCAGCGTTAGGTTCCGCTATTTACTTCACATTGTCTTCAAAATTTAGAATGTAGTTAAGATATAAATATTTTGATTAGTTATAATTTTATATCTGCTTTTTTAATTTG
The DNA here is from genome assembly GCA_013403705.1 of Heliconius hermathena. Classification (NCBI taxonomy): domain Eukaryota; kingdom Metazoa; phylum Arthropoda; class Insecta; order Lepidoptera; family Nymphalidae; genus Heliconius; species Heliconius hermathena. Next base: position 67,532 of record JAAIXJ010001826.1, read on the forward strand.
TTTATATAATTACACATAATATAATTTAAATCATTTTAAATTCTGAAATTATTTTAATATCTTATTTCCTTATTTTACAATATAAATAAAATTGTACTACAAATCGTCCGAGAATGTTCTTATCTCTAATCACAATTTAAAAAAGTTTGTCTGTTAAAGGTAGTCCTAATTAATGATTGATTTGATTTAGGTGTTGGTTGGATTTAGGTTAGGTAAGTCGTGACTCAAGGGCATAAACTTGCGGCTGTAAACGCGAAACGTTGTGGGTTCGATTCACTCCGGCGAAAACGAAATATTTTTAACATTTTTTAAAATCTTAATCCACACTTAGAAAAGAAAATACTTATATATACCGACCAGGTCGGTTTCCAGGAGGCGCGGGTTCGAGTCCCGCTACGTTCAAATTTTTACACGTTTTCCAAATAAGTATTTTAAATTAAATATTTATTATTTTCATTTCCTCCTCCTGTACATTCCATGTTAGTTTATTTGTATTTCTTATCTTCGATATGTATATTGTATAGTATTATAGTATTTAGTTGTTATTTTGAAATAACTTTATACTTAGACTGTTAGTGTAATTTACATATAAAATTGTCTTCTTCATATATTTTCAATATGTGGCAAGGTAGGCTAATAGAGACAAAACAGTGAATATATATATACATACATATACATATATATATATATATATATATATATATATATATATATATATATATATATATATATATATATATATAAAACCTATATGAGGGCCGAACTGAAGACAAACGAATGAAATCTAATTATTATAATAAATAATCATTTTTATAATTTTTTGTGACATGGCGTAACTCAACACCGATTTGTTTTAGCAGATAGTCGATGTGAAAATAATTAAAATCTCTACAAAGTGTGACATTGAACTTATTGGATTCATTCTGTTTGGCTTTTATTTGGTATCCATCTGGAAAGGTCGACACCAAGCCCGCCATGGCTGTGAAGAAACTATATACATATATTTATTACAGAAAATATTTAATATAAAGATAATTTAAATCTGAACAAAGTGTGACATTCAATATATTAGGTTCAACTTCAGCGCGTCTACATTCGTCAGTCATCAGTCAAGTTATGTAACTTGTGCAACATAAGAAGTGTGTCTGGTCGACTTCCAAGAGGTTTTTTAGAATATTCTTCCGTATTTTCCAACTTCTCTATCATTTCAGCAAGAATAGAATACACTCTTTTTTTAACTTTTGAAACTTGGCTGTGGGAAAATGTTGTAACCAAATCTGCCATGGCATTAAAAAAGCTGTAAATATGAGTCTTTGTTATATTGATTTTCGTTGTTGATCTCCTCCTTATTCTCTTAACTCTTCTAATCGGAGAGGGCCTTTTTGAAAAGGCATTGGCAAGTAATGCATTCGCCTCACATTCAGAAATTGGGGCTCTTAATTCCTTGAACCATTTATCGAAAGTGTCATCTAGTAAGAATTGATTCCTGCACTGTCTGTCTATTGTCTGTTCAGCATATGCTTCGTCTTCAGAGGTTTCGTTTTTATTAACTTTCAAACATTCAAAGTTCCGCCGCTCTGATATTCTTTTTTTCATGGACTTCTTGTTCTTTGTCGCGACAGGTGAACGATTTGAATGAAATTCGTTAAAAATCTTAAGGTCTACACCAGAGAGCGATGCCTCTGTGTCATTTAGACACTCCTCAATAACTCTCTCTTCTCCTATTGATAATTCTTTATCACTTTCATGCGAGATGTCTATTATTTCATTGTTTTTTATTACTTTTGACTGTGAACTATAAATTTGTGTACTGCTAGGATGTTGTAAATTATTGTCCTTATGTATAAGTTCAGTTACAGTTGAATCATTTTTACTTATTTGCCGTGCTACATCCATTTTTTATCACAAATCTTCGTTTTCTTTAACTTTTCTCTACTATAAAGATTGATCTGTAATAAGATAATAGTATTGAAATAATACTTTTAAGCTTATTGTTTTGTATTGCTCAGATGAACTCTTTTAAATAAAAATTAACGAATAAAATTGCAATGACAATAGTCACATAAAGCAGCGCCGATGTGGTGTAGCGGCGGTCTGATCGTGCCGTCTCTACGCACAACGGTTGTGAATTCGAACCCGACTTAGGGGATCTAATAAATTAATATTTTCACATCTCAACTCTTTTAACAAGAGTAAGCGCGGCGTTGAGTCGCGGCCTAGTCATTGTACGCAATGAATCGAATAGGTTACATGTATAAGCGTAGGAAAACTGCACTGACTTCTAATGAATCGTTTTTACCATATTCGTCCTACTAGGCCCTTTGAACAGAGAGCAAGGCTTAAAACTAGGTTCCCTGTGCCTACTAGGGTGCCTGCCGTTTCATGTGGAACAAAACGTTTAGCTACATTTAATAATATTTATAGCACAGATACACTAATAAACACGCAAATTTCAAACATCAGTCCCTTCCTATACTTAAAAATAGTGTCACTATATTTATCGTTACTTTTTTTTTGTATTTTTACGTCCGTAACAAACTAAAAAAAAAATATACGTACTTACTATTTAATCTTATTTACAGTATTGAAATTGTATTTTCAATTTAACAGTCTATATATTTAAATTAACTATTTAACACAAAAATAATTCTTCAACTTAAACGAGTCCAACCAAACAAACTTAACTTTACAATAAGTTCATAAATTAATATAACAGTTCGTATATCCTCGCTTTGGCGGTGAACAGTCAACTTACATATTACACGTTTCTAGAGACAATCAACGATTAAATGGATCGGTTAAACAAAAAAAAATACAATCTCGGAAAAAAACCAATTGAAACAAAAAAAATACAATTATTTAGTTCCTGAGATATTGAAATATTCAAACATATTTATTATTAACTATACTGCGACGCGTCTGCGCAGCGTAAACACGCGACCGCGACTATCTAATAACTAATAAGCAAGAGTATAAATATATTTTGTCCTATCTTAAAACGAATCCAACCGGGTGGGCCGTCGTGGTCCAGCGTAATTCCGTAACTACAAAACGCGACGATTGTGGGTTCGATTTCCACTCGATATAATGAGGTGTATTATTTTTTTCTAGTACGACGCCTAGGTATTTCACCTGGGATTTCCGAGCGACCGGTTTGCCTTGTAGGTAACTATTCGAGACGGTCTCGTAACGTTTACGAGGAAAGAGGACGACTACGCTTTTCTCCGGATTAACCTCAAACCGCCACATGCGATCCAAGCAAAGCGATCTGTGGTATAAGGGCGTTGTGGTGGGAACATCGCAAGTACGACTTTATCTGTAAAAATTGGTGAAAGTGGGACTCCGGAACGGCTCTAGAGGACGATAGTGTCTCTTCTAATCTACATCATAACGTACGATTCGACAGATATTCCCGAATGGTTTGAACGAGAGTCTGTCAGTGCTATACGACGGGGCTTGAAGAGCAGGCCGTTGTGCCAGACCTTGTCTAGGAAAATGGCGGCCGTGTCGCTGCGAATCGATCTACGGACGTTTCCGTTAGCCAGTGAACTTGTTGTATGGACGAGTGGTGTGATCTAAAGCAGAATTATTCAAAGGTTGTTTTGTCTCGACTATTTCTTTTAATCGACTGAGAATGATTCTTTTTAAATTTCCCTAAACTGCTAATGAAACTGATAGGTCTGTAGCTGGAGGGAAGGTTTTTTAGACTAGCGAATGCCTATGATTGGAGTTTCCTGCTACTCGGTAGAGCAGGAGCAGCCTGCTAGAAAGGCGTTGAAATTAGAAACACCAAAAAATTAATCGATTCGGAAGGTTCTTTAAAACTTTGTTTAGGATTTTGTCAGGCCCCGAGGACTTTTTGGGATTAAGGGAATGGACTTAACCTCGTATACGACTAGGATGCACCGGTCGGTCGGAAGCATCGAAGCCCACTATGATCTCGGAGTCCACTTTCGATAAGCGATCCGGGTCACATGGCAGAGGCACGGCGCCGCTATTGTGATGTCGGGTTTAGTGATAGGAGGTAGCCATAGTTGCCACTGTGCCGGATGGAAAGGTTCTCGACAGCGCCCAGAATGCATGGGACGATGGCGGGAGCCCTTCCAGTCGACTACCATAAGACTGAGCTGTTCGAATTGGGATTTGACTTGTCTCCTAGTCTTTTAATTTTTTACCGTTTGCGGCGGTCGGACACGCACTGTTATCTCTGTTGGCTGAGTTTTTACGTATTGTTAGCTTCCTGAGCTTGTCCGAGATCACAAATCGCCCTTCAGGGAGCTGGGATCTCATTCGAGAAGCTGTGGAAAGCTTGTTGAATGTACGTCGTGAATTATGAGTCTATAATGCAAGAAATGAGGTCGGTGAGTGCCAGATTAAAGCTAAAAGAATACAATATATAATTATGTTACGTCACACTAAGGAATAGGGAGTTTCACAAAGGTGAACAGCCAGGACAAGGACGGGGTAAGAGTCAACAAATCATGACGTCATCTCTGGAAGTTTTTATGAAAGAAATGTGTTGGAACATAACAATATTTATATTGTTTTTTCTTCTATTCTCTTTTTTTGACATTTTCTTTAATATACATTTTATTAAGATTTATTACCTTTGGATGTAGTGTGTATATACTATAGAATATTGTTTTAATTTAATGTGTGCGTGCGTATACAGGGTGGAAGAGCGCTCCATTTATGGAAACAGCATATAGGGTAAAATATTTCAAACCTATACCTAAAGAAATTAATCAAGATGCCTCAACAGTTTGGACGCAGAATTTTTTTTACATTTCACAATTTTTATCCATACTGTATTTCGTGTGACGCGATTACGTATAGATCCCAATAACATAAACACTTACTACTACAAAAATACTACTAAAGGTTAAACAACTTTGAACTTTATTACCAAAACCTACGACTCGATTTCGAAATGTGCCGTGTGCGGTGGTGTTTCTTTGATAGGTTTATGTGTGCGTGCGTCGTCCTTACAAATGGCATTTTATTTTAAAATGACAATTTTATTATTTATTTTGTTTGAAAAAATAACTTTCTCATTTTTGGAAATTATTTTTTTTTTCTGATTTTTATATATGATATTAGGCTTTTATAGAGTAGTTAAAACTGTGGTTTCATTTAAAGTGGTGCTTACACTTCCACCCTGTATATGTATGTATGAATAGGTACGAGACCAGTCGTGGCGCATAGGCACTTTAAACGCGACTGGTTGTGGGTTCGATCCCGCTTCGAGTAAATGTAAATATTTATTAAAATTATATTTCCATTTCTTCACTCTGATGTCGAAACAAAGCGCGGCGTTGAGTTTCCCCATTCACGCACGCAACGATTCCGGAATCCGGTGGAATGCGGGGAACGGAGTGTCTTAACATTAAGTTCCCTCTGCCTATTCTACGGTATGGGGGATACAGCGTGAAGCTGATTCATTTATTTTTTTTATGAATGTATATCTTATGTAGTGTATATAATAATTTATAATTAAAAGTTTTCTTTGTTTTCGTCACGTTGCCCCCATCATGCTCGCTCTTTTATAGATCCTTCCAGAATTTGCATTTTTTGCCTGGAAAAGACAATTCTTAGTAATAAGGCTGCCTTTGTGCATTTCATATTTTATGTTAAAATCTGTTCAATATATCCTTAGAAGTGTGCAATAAACACATTTTATCTTTATCTATCTTCTTATTAACATGGCATCCGAAACATTTTCTTTACTATTCTTCAGTATCTGTAAAAGAAATATATACCAGACGTTTTGTACGATGACACATTGAAACATATATTTTGGCGGTCGCTTTTTTTTTCAACAGCCATTTTTTTACAAAAAAACAAAAAAAATCACAAGCCACTCTTTTCTTGTGTTACAAACGCAACCGCCTCTAAAAAAATATGCACTGACTTCGTCGAAAAATACTTTTTTTTTCCGTCTTTATTTTTTTTTAACGGTAGATGGTGTGTGTATTTTTTTTTATAATTTCTTACAAATTATACCTAAGTCAGTTATGAAGCTAAAATCTAAATACAATATACAAAGTCCTTAACTAGAATAAATGAAAAAAAAAAACAAGCAAATTTGTACAAATGGGATAATGTGAAACTGTGTTATACCAAAGAAATCTCCAAAATTAGTCTGTAATTACTTTCTTTATATTATTCCGAAGATATTTCAATATTCATAAAAAGAGTTTAATATTGAATATGTTTTTCTTTTTGAAAAACCAAAGTTTCCATACACCCATAGTTTACAATAAAAAAAAATATTTTACAAAACCTATGTAATAAGAGAAAAGAATCTATTACCTATATAATATGTTATAATTATAAAAACACACGACACAAATTTAAACAACATTTAAAAATAAGAAATTACAAACTAAAGTAACTTATCCATTTAATTAAAATGACATACCAAAAAAATTATATTAATATTATTCAGTTATTATAGAAAAAAAATGTGTATAAGTTGTTTATATATAAAAAGTTTTCTTTATTGTAATGAGATGTTGAGTTTTTTTTGTTATTATTTTTTATCATTGTTGCTCACAAGGCTGAGATCACACATAAAATAACCTTAGATCATAGCAATGAGTTCAAATACTGACCAAATACATAAATAAAAAAAAAATGGGTAAAATAACTTGTTAGTCAAAACTTTATTTAAAATATTTACTTTTTTGTTAATTTATTAAAAAAATATTCAAATAATAACATTAATAATTTCTGGTATGTTCATTCGAATCAAATATAAATATTTTTACACATTACATAAAATACGTTCATACAATATGTACGTGTTAAAGCATAGTTATCATAGCAGTGTTTTTATATATATCTTAGTAGTTGTTCTCTTAAAAAAAATCTTCTTTAATTAAATATTTACATATTTCAACTCGAATATAAAAAAAACAATTTCATTCTCTAAATGCAGCCAATATTTTAATATATATTTTTTCCAAAAAATTTTTTAAGTCGAAATGTCTTGATTCCATATAAGATGTATACAGTGCACTGTTATATTATATAAGAGAATATACGATTCTCTATCGAGCTAATAAAATAATATTTTACATTTATTGGACTATATAATATATTTATACAGTCCATTTTATACGAACTAACTTTGAATTTATTTTAAAGTTTAATAATTGAAGTACTTTTGTGTAATACATAAAAATAACCAATAAATTTATTAATTATAGATAAAAAATATATTTTTTAATTAAGTATAGTAAATAAGAAACTTTTGAATTATAACAAAATGCACTGTAATGCCAAAATATTAAATAATATTTAATATAATATATTAATATATATGTTGTCCGTCTTAATAATGTGTAGGCGAATTATTATTAATAATTAATGTTTACTTACTTAATTACACTTATATAATAATTTTTATATAATTAAATACATAATATTATTTTGTTTACATGTTTTGTTTATTATATGTTTTGTGAAGGTAAAGTGTTTTTATTTTTCTATAAAAATTGTAATATGGATTAGAAATCACTTTTAGTAATAAGATTTCAGTTAAATATTTACAAAAAACATAATTTTAAAGTAATTTTATATATTATAATATGTAATAAAGTATTATAAATATAATTTATAACTTCAATATTTTAATAAATAAACATTAATTATAAACAATATAGACGCCTCCAAAGTTAGTATTACTTAGTGTATGGACACGTTTCTCACAGATACTAAATATCGATATTAAAAGCGTTTTTTTAATCGATTCAGCAATTTCATAATCAATCGTAACAACAAATCTTATACTTGTACGTACAAAATAAACTTATTAAATAATCAACAAAACAAATTTAAGAGAATAATAATAAGTAAAAACGACAAAAATCATCTCTCAGGTCTTAAAGACATAGTGAAGCATTCCCTCACCAAACACGGCTCGAAAATAAAGAACTATATACGAAATATGAGTAAAAATAAAGAAGCAATTTCTGGCCTGTAAATATTTTAGAATCGACTATATCATATCGATATATAATGCAAATAAAATATCGTGAAACAGAATACTATACACGATAGGCGGGTTGAACTTAAAGAAAATAAAATTCTGGACTGTAAATATTCTTGAACGGGCTATATATCGATATATAGTCCAAATAACGTATAACACTTCTATACGACATCGTTATCATTATTTCATTTAAATAACGGGACATATCAAAACTCTACGCACTTCTAACCATTTTAATGAAATATAAATTGTACTGGCATAAAAGTATTAGATAAATATAGTTTTTGCACGTGGAATCGCTTGTAAAATTTTATTTCTCCACTATTTTCAACCCCCGAGGAAAACCAAGAGATATTATAAGTTTGACGTGTCTGTGTGTCTATTTGTGGCAGCGTAGCTCCCAAACGGATGAACCTATTTGTATTTTTTATTTTCCTTTGAATGGTGACATAATCGAGTGTTCTAAGCCATGAAATCAAGAAAATAAACTCAGCCGTTCAAGAAAATATGTTTAGCTGTTAGTACATTATCATTACTTTTCTAGTTTTTTTTTATTACTTTTTAGAGCTTTTCGTGTCGGGGGTTGTTAATTGGCAATTATAATTATTTATCACTTGGAAGCGCACGTTATAGACATAGTTTATTAGTCTAGATTCTAGATACTATATAGACTGGACTATAGAAGTATTTTTACTTTTATTGTTATTACAAGGTATTTATTAACTTTTTAACCCGATTATTACTTAGATACAAATAGTCTAAATTAGTCTGTACGTTTATTATAGTTTGGACTATTTTGCTACGGTTTTTGGACTGATTTTTTTTTACACTAGGCAGTATAGTATAAACGAATATATTCCGTTTGTCTTTATTATAAATTTTGTTATAAATAGCAATGAAAATATATATTACGATGATCAAAAATATTGAAATTGATTTTTGATAATTTAAATTTTTTTCATCGTGTAACAATTTATTATGTAAAAATGTATATATTAAAATTAAAAATAAATAATATCAGTTGTTTTTTTTCCTAGACATTTTATATATAATATGATATAGCGTTTTACTTTAGATCCAATAAATATGAGAATAAAGGTCTTGTATCATCTTTTTCGTAATTAAAAAACTACCAAGTATAACAAAATCTACATCAGACAGACGGACAATTTATACCACCTAAATTAATAATAAAACTCACCTCATTTTTTTTTTATAATGGCTACTTAATTTATTAATTATCACGACCGTACTTTCAACTTTTAATATTTATTTAACGAATTTTACAATCTAAACTTAGAATAGAAGAAATTAAGTATCATATTTAATCTGTGGTTTCTCTTTTTTAACCCCCGCCCGACGAAAACAGAGGGGTATTATAAGTTTGACGTGTTTGTTGTATTGTATTATATTAGTGTTTATTTTTTTTTATCTGAAAAGTAACAATCTATTCTAATTAGAATGTTCAAGAAAATATGTCCAATCTTTTGGAGATTAGCATCTCTTATCTATTTATTTGTTTAGTTTTTTGAGTTTTTTCTGTCGAATGTAGTACTGATACAGATATATATAAATTTACGTAAATATATATAATTCTATGAAAAGAAATATAATTTGAGTGAAATATTGAGTCTTTTTCATAATTAATATTTATTTTCTCCTTAAATCCTTCTATTATAGCATAGATATATATTATTTATTTATTTTCTAAACACGAACGTTGAATACCTGGCGCTATCAGACTAACATCAAATCATTACTCAGATTGAATTTACAAAGACAAAAATGTTTTTTTACTTATGAGGTATATACCTTTCAGAGGACAATATATTTTAATTTTCGATATTTCGTCACTCTTGTTTTTCTGTTTTTCTCTTTTTTAAAGATGGCGCTGTTTGGTAAATATTTAATACCTTTTAATTATTGACCTTTTAATTTAAAATAGTTAAAAATGGTTAGAATATGTCAATGACTTTAGTATATTTATGTTTATCTATAAATTTAAAATATTATTTAAAAAAAATAGTCAATTGAAAATATTTTTATTTTAAATTAAAATATTTTCAAAATAATACAGAATAAAATTATGAGAGGTAGAAAATGTAGTGTCTTATCACTACATTCTCTGTGGCCACTCTGCTATACGCATAAAGGTAAGTTGCAAGAGTATACAAAATATCAAAAACGTTTGTACAAAGTGCTATCCTATATAGTACTTACTGTCTATATTATACAGAGCGTTCAAATTAAGTTATTATATATTCTCAAAATTAATAAATTGTATTCTTAATTTTTGCAAAACTTCCAATATATTTGTGAATATTGGTGTTAACAAAAAATCTAAATGTGTCTATTATGAAGAAAAAGTCTGAAATATATTTATTATAATAATATAATTATTGTATGACATATTTTTTTAAATCAGCTTCACGCGGTATCCCGCACACAGCAGGGTAGGCAGAGGGAACCTAGTGTTAAGACACTCCGTTCCCTACTTTTTGCGGAATTCTGGAGGCATTGCGTGTTGAGTGGCAGAACTTAACGCCGCGCTTTTGCCTCGACAGCAGAGCGAAGAAATGGAAATATAAATTTAAGTAAATATTTCATTTCCTCGAGTGTGGATTGAACCCACAACCAGTCGATTTACAGTCACACTTTGTGCCGCTGCGCCACGACTGACCTATTTTATACTGGCCTAATATTTTTTTAAATGACAAGTATAATTACAAGTACACATACAACAAACATTATTTTAAGAAAATTATAAAAATCCATCAACTTTACTAAATGAACCCCCTGTATAATACAAAAACCTATCATTACAAACGTACCAATTCCTAAATTCCACGCATAATAAATACTACATTTAATTCTACTATAAATATTGTACTGTTAAGAACATTTATAAGGCTTTAAGGGGTCATCCATAATTACGTCACAAGTAAATTTTTTTAGGATACCCTGCAATAATAGCAGGGGAGGCAGAGGAAACCTGGTGTTAATACAATCCGTTTTGCACGCGCCACACACTTTTCGAGATGTGTTGATTGGCGGGGATTTAACGCTACACTTTTGCCTTATCACCAGAGGGAGGAGATTAAAATATTAAATATTTCATACTCTCGAATGGCAATCGAACTCACAACAGTCATTAAAGTCACACGTTTGTGCCATGATGGCCTCAATTTAAATATTTTAATATTTCCTAAATTCCAAAATATGATATAAAAACATAAGCACTGAGTGGCACTGAGTAGTCACGGTTTCATAAATATGACCAAATGTGACAAGAACGGGGGAATTGTCAAAAAAAGTATGACATACGTGTGACGTAATATAGGGAATGCCCCCAAATCGATAGAAGTGCTAAATAGTCGATCATTATATTATAATATGACGTACAAAATGTCGCCATACTTAAAAAATGTGTATAATATATGTATATTGCTATATATTTACTTCACATTACTTTTATATTATTATAAATTTGTATTATTTATTGCTTTAAATTGGTGTGATTTTTTCCATTCCGTTGCTTTAGTGTTATTAAAACACGCTGTATAAGATTTTTCTAAGTTATAAGAAAAAAAGCTTATAATAATTCCGTTGTTAGAATATTAGATGCTAATAAATCATTAAATAAAAAAAATAATTACGTCATTTTATTTTTAGTTTATTAAGAACTTAGAATAACCGATCTGTTCTTTCAGATAATGTGTATTTGTATATATTCCGTTGTAATTTTATACTATATGAAATATTAAAGAAAGAAAAATATTTACCGATGATTGAAACATATTAATGTATATAAATGTATGATGTATGTCTATGTGTATAATGCTTTTAAACTGTCAAGCCGTCAAAATTAGATTTATACGGCATATGTGAAGTTCCGTCAAATAATCCCGTTATCCTGTTATTTAAATATAAGTTGATATATTAAAATAAACTGTCGAAGCTCATGATTCTTCAAATATAATATAGTTCTTGAAAAGTGGCAAACTAAACATTTTATTACCTGAATGTAAATATAATAATTACAAGAGATAACAATTTTATAAATTACATTATTTTTTACCATAAAGAGAGATAGCATCATATAACATATATAGTGCTGTCCAATTTGAAAAATAAAACAACACTATATACATTTAATTTGAAAAAAGATACGGTTAAGCCACTTTTTAAGCTATTTTTAATATCATAAAAGGAAGAAAAATATGAGAAAGTTTATAATAAAGTTTCTATAAAGATACATATTATATATCATCGCTATTATATAGAAATATAGTATGAACATTATACAGCGTGTTTAAAAGAGTAAAAAAAGTTAACCCACAAAAAAAACAGATAATTAAGTATTAGTTATACGTAATAATACATTACCAATACAATCAAAATTTATAAAAATAAACCTCAAACTTTCAAAACCGGCTCTTTTAACTACACATCCATACAAAAGCGACAATATATAATAATTAAATAGATGTTTTAGTAATTCAATGTTATTTTGTACGCCGGTTAGATTTCCAGCGATGATTGGAGGTCAACGCCGCCACGAACGATCCTCTTCGTCCTCGTCATCTTCGTCGAAACGCAGTAAAGAATCTTCTGTTATATCTTGTTGGTTCTAAAAAAATATAGGGATATAATTTATAAAATATTTCTGAAATCAATTATCAAAGATTAAAACTAGATAGATATACGACTTTTCAAGGCCGTCATGGCGAAGAGGTACACGCATGCTATAGTAAACGCTACGGTAGTGGGTTCGATATTAAATATTTCCTCGCTTTGGTAAGGAAGCAAAGCGCGGCGTTAAGTTTCTCCACCCAATACGCAATGCCTCCGGAATTGGGTGGGAAGTGAGGAACAGAAATGTTCAATGTGAAGGACGGAGTATCTTAATAATAAGTTCTGAAATCAGAATGAAAGATCTAATAGTGTATAAGAATATTTAATTTGTTTTTTGTACACATATATTATTTTTTTGTTTCAAATTGTGCAAGTGTTTAAACACTCTGTTACTAACGCACCTCAGGTAATGAGACATTGCATGTTGAGAGGCTTAACTCAACGTTGCGCTTTGCATTGTTACCAGAGCGAAATGAAAGTGCCCAAATTTTAATCTATTACTCTATGGATTCCATTTGGAAATTTGACTAACAAATTTAAGAGTAGTTTAAATTATATCCACACAAGGAAATAAAAATATTTGAGAAAACGTAGAAAATTGAAACATAGCGGGACTCAAACCCGCGCCTTATGTTTACCGCCCGAGCGCTCTGATCACTAAGCCCATACTTTATAATATCAAGCTACGTGTAAAATGTTTATACATATTAGGAAACATATTTATTGCTATTTACATATATGTACAAACAAATATATCAAATATCTAACCTGTACCTCCTTATGTTCGGTTACTGTATCACCATTGTGCGCGGGCGCGGCGTTTAACGCCTTCGTACTGGCCACCCATGTTATCTAGAAATAGAAGTAATATTAGAGATTTTGTTGATTCAATATGAAGGCTGTGGGTTTAAATTATTATTAGAACTAATACTAATAAAGAAACAACTGTGGACGTTTTCTATTCGATTCGTTTGTTTTTTTTTATGTTTTATAACTTTTTAAGGGCAATTTGATTTTATTATTATATAATATTGTAAAACACACCGGAGAAATTCGACTGTAGTCTAATAGATTAAATAATATTGTGATGTTGTTAGATTTTAATAATAATATAATTTATTTATAATGATTAATATCTACCCTCTTTTATTTAAAAAGATTAAGTACTTTAAATTTTTAACAATCGGTATAGTCTATGACGTTATAGAAAGTAAACAAATAATAGACGATAATGCGACGGCCTTAAGCAATATGACGCAAGTCCATATATATCACTGAAGGTTATCGTCGTTTAAACTGTAGTATAAAATGGTACACAAACTCACCGACAAAGTGCGATCGTTGTAGTTCCTCGCTCTTAGCAATGCTTGTTCTGCGTGCGGACGCGCTTTGTACTGCACTATCAGTTCCGGCACCGACATGTTCACCTCTTTACCCACTATCTCGCCGTATTGCTGTTGGATGGAGAAAAAATATTATAACCATTATAGTTGAGGCCAGTGGTAGCGCAGTGGCACGAGGTGTGACTGTAAAACCGACTAGTTGTGGGTTCGATCTCCACTCGAGGAGATGAAATATTTACTTAAATTTATATTTCCATTTCTTCGCTCTGGTGTCGAGGTTAAGCGCGGCGTTGAGTTCTGCCACTCAACACGCAATGCCTCCAGATATCGGCAGAAAGTGGTGAGAAACGGAGCGTCTTAACACTAGGTTCCCTCTGCCTACCCTGCTGTGTGCGGGATACAGCGTGAAGCTGATTTTATTATAGTTACAAAGTCGCTTTAAGGTCGATCAGTGTGCTATGGAATATCTCTGAAGGATCGAATTCGAAATGAAGTAATCCGACAGAAAACCAATGTTATCGACATAGCCCAAAAGATTAGCAGGCTGAAGTGGCAGTGGGTTGGTCACATTTGTCGCAGAACCGATGACCGTTGGAGTCAACGCCTTTTAAAGTGGAGACCACGCCTCGGCAAGCGTAATGTGGGACGTCCTCCAGCTAGATCGGGTGACGATATTCGCAAAGTGGCTGGCATCGGCTGGATACGAAGAGGTCAAGATAGAGCTCAGTGGCGTGCCATTGGGGAGGCCTATGTCCAGCAGTGGACTAGGACAGGCTGATGATGATGATGATAGCTACAAAAAAATGGTCGATTCAACAAAGATTGAGAGGCACTGACCGCAAAGTGCGCCTGCAGCGCGCCCAGCTCGTCGGGCTCGAAGCCGGACACGAGCAGCGCGCGCGGGCGGTGGTCCACGGACTGGTTGGCGCTGAACGCCTTGGCGCCGCGCGTGTAGCGCATCGCCGGGTTGAAGCGCCCGCCTCTGCTTGTTTGCCAACAGAGTACATCATTATTACTACAACAACAGCGCGGCACTTACTCTGTCAACGAGACTGCGCGAAAAATTGTAAAACTACTTTATTCATTGTAAGGTTTTTTTTACGTAATGACAAAGTAAACGAGCAATCATGAAAGTAAATGCAGTTGCAAATTTGATTACTGCTTGAATTATGGATACGATTACATGTATTACACGTGTATTCTAATTTCTTTCTAAATATCCGACATGCGAGAGATAGGCAAGGTTGTTTTTTAAATTGTTTAAATTTGGTGTTTTTTATTGTATTGACATTACACATTCCATCGAACTAAACTTACCTAATTTTCCTCTTAATAATGCGATAGCTTGAAAAAAGAAATTGAATGACAATGACTCAATGAAAGTAAGGTTTATATAAAATATAACAACCGTATAGTACAAAAAGTATATATCTAAATAAATACATTTCAAAATTAATAGCAAGCGATCTTGATCCTAACAAAAAACCTACACACTCATCATTTGTTTTCAAAATGTCCTATATGACAAAAAAATGTTTTTATATTAAAAATACCTTTTACTTGTTTATCCTGAATATTCTACTAAAACTATAAATGTGAATGTAAGTTCGTGCTAACATTTATTTTCTCCATACCTGGACTTATCATACCTAGAGTGAGTTCGTCGTACTCCAGGGTGAGTGGGGAACTGCAGCGCCATTTGACGACGCATTTCAGCTATTTTCTTGGCTAGCTCCGTGACATCTTGTCCTTCCTGGAAATAAAAAAACTTAGAAATATATAGACGGAGCTAAAATAAAGAATAAAAAACAATATAATTTAAATTTTTCTTTCTTCTAGAGTTATTAGACAATTAGCATTTAACTAATGTTAAATCAGTACGAATATATAAATTTGTTCCGTTGTATGTATGAAACTTTAGCACTAAGAAACGTTTGGAAGAGCAGAACATATACTTTGAATAGAAACTTTAACCCATACAAGAGAAAAAGCCAAGAGAAAGTGTCGAGACACTCCGTTTGCCATGCACCACTCGAAAACTGGACATTGTGTTTTGAGTAGTGGAACTCAACGTCGCACTTTCTTTTGCAAGAACCGGCCAATTCCTCCTTAAGGCGACTGAACCCACAACCATTGCGTTTACAGCCACATACTATAATTAGTAAGTAAATAAATAAATAAACAAAAACGTGAGGCCGGTCGTGGCGCAGCGGCACGAGGTGTGACTGCAAAACCCACTGGTTGTGGGTTCGATCCCCACTCGAGGAGATGAAATATTTACTTAAATTTATATTTCCATTTCTTCGCTCTGGTGTCGAGGTTAAGCGCGGCGTTGAGTTCTGCCACTCAACACGCAATGCCTCCAGAAGTCGGCAGAAACTGGGGAACGGAGTATCTTAACACTAGGTTCCCTCTGCCTACACTGCTGTGTGCGGGATACAGCGTGAAGCTAATTTAATTTAATTTTAATTTTAACAAAAACGTATATAAACAATAAATATAACAAACCTGTTGCTTCGTTATAATATCTAATTCTGCATCCAAAATCTCCTTTTGAGCTTCTTGATGCGTTTTTGGTTTCTTAGCATTTACCTATAAACAAAAATATTATATCATTATTCTATATTTATAATATAAAGATCTTCGAGCAAAGTGGTCTAACTTTTATCTAGAGTACTTCTTCTAGAGTAAAATGATATAGTTTTTAAGGTAAAGAATATAAAACAAATTTAAAGTATTGTGTAACTTAAAGGCCTAAACTAGATCAAAGTTGAAGATAAACCACTTTAGTTCTGACAATACTATATAATAGTATAAGTGGGGGTGAACGAAACTCAATTAAAAAATAATTAAATATTTCTTTGTAGTAAAAAATAAAAAGAAAATAATATTATTTTATCTCTATTAATATATAATGCGTAGTAATTACATTAATAAAGTGTACTTTATCTTTATCTAAAAAGTACTCTTTTACTACTGACTCATGTAAACTATAAAACAAATAAAAAAAATAATATAGAAATATATTATAAAAAAAATCATTTAATTGAATTTCGCTCATACCCCTTAGAAGTAATCATCGAACTGGCAACAATAACCAATCGAAGCTTACCACTGAGCTTATAGCAACAAAGTTATTTACACTTTTAAAACAAATACACGAAATCACAACAGGCCAATACCAGATTATATATTTTATGTAAGAACCATACAAAAATGCATGAAGGAAAGCCTTTATAAGCTTAGTTAGAATTTTAATGACTTATATTAATATTTACAATTGCACTCAGAGTGATCAATTAGTGTTTTAGACAGTTTATTGTCCTAAAGAATAGATGTATAATCGAATTATTTCGCTAGAAAATAAAAAAATAATTTCAAATTTAATTTAATTTTGATAATTTCTAATACCTTTGAAGTTTCATCAAAAATATTAAGTGTGCATTCAAAGTACACAAGCACTTTGTTCATAAACCTCGAAATAAACAAATAAACATATATTGACCTGTATTTGTTTGTCATAATAATTAACCGAAATTATCGTAAAATATTTCTAAAATCCAGAAAATAAAGTCACAAAATCTCACAAATAGTCTTTTTTTCATGAGTTTATTTAACAGGAAGATCTCACATTAAGTTAGCGCGATGTATAATCGAATTATTTCGCTAGAAAATAAAAAAATAATTTCAAATTTAATTTAATTTTGATAATTTCTAATACCTTTGAAGTTTGATCAAAAATATTAAGTGTGCATTCAAAGTACACAAGCACTTTGTTCATAAACCTCGAAATAAACAAATAAACATACATTGACCTGTATTTGTTTGTCGTAATAATTAACCGAAATTATCGTAAAATATTTCTAAAATCCAGAAAATAAAGTCACAAAATCTCACAAATAGTCTTTTTTTCATGAGTTTATTTAACAGGAAGATCTCACATTAAGTTAGCGCGATTAGCGGTGAATTTACATATTCATTTAATTTAGTAACAGTTGAAATTTAAATTTAGATTTTTCTCTATTTGGAAATTGTCGTTATAAAAAGTACAATACTATATTAATATACCATATGATAGGAATTGAATAACCTGGATTTTAAACGGATAGGAAATTAATTTCTATAGTCTTATCAAAGTCAAAGTCAAAGTCAAATAATTTTATTCAAAATAAGAAGTTACATGCTTCATTTTTTGAACGTCAAATAATTTACCACCAGTTCACTAAAATTAATGCCTCAGACCTGAGAAGAACCGGCGCAAGAAACTCAGCGGGACTTATTTTTTTAAAATCAATTATACAAAATCACATTTCAACGTTTCTGACAATGATACTTTGAAATAGACTGGAGCGAGCATTTCATTCCCAAGGCGTGTTATCATTTATATAATCATTAATTTGGTAATAACCTACACAAACGTCTTTTAAATAAACAACTCTTTTAAATTGTGATATAGAACATTCTCGGACGCTTTCTGGGATCCTATTGTAAAAGCGTACACATTGTCCCATAAAAGAATTGCGGACCCGATGTAATCGGGTTACAGGTGCAATAAGTTTACTCCTATTTCTAGTATTGATATTATGTATATTACCAATTTTGAATATCAATTAAAAATAACAATAAAAATAGAGATTATATCCTATTGAGGTTTTTTCCTCCGCACTATGGGGTTTTTTTCTTCTTCAGCACTATGAGTTTTTTTTCTTTTTAACCAGACTAAAATAAACAAACATTTGATCTCTTTTTAAAAAATATATAAATCCTGACAGTACCTAATGAGATGTATAAAATAATTTGGCGTTAAACAATTAAAAATACTTTGTTTCTTTTATTCCAATTATAGGTTTTAAAATTATTTTCAGTATATAATATGTTTTTAGTAAAATGGATATGAATGTATTTTTTTTAAATATTCTAATATACAGACAAATATATGTCAATTATGAATTAATGTTCTACACAAGTCTAACTCAGCTAAATACATTAAGACAAAATCATACTAAAATATTTTTACATACATAAAAATATTTATATTATACTAAAACTATATATTCATTTAAACTACATACGACGAAATATCTTTAAAAAAAACTAATATATATAATATCTATATCTATAATTCTTCTCCATAACATCTGGCACTGTTAAAACATAAGTTTCGTATTTATCAATTGACGTTTTCTTTTTTTTTAAATGTATTGAGGCTAAATTTAAAACTCACTCAGTGATGCACCACTCTATTCTTTTCTTTTCTTTTTTTTCCTTTACACATATTACCCACTTTTTCATAGTAAACTACACTAAAACATAACGCGATCGATTTCAACCTGTGACCATCGCAAATTACACTACCTACGTTGTATAAATATTTTAGTTTCACAACATTGTACACTAAGTATAAGCTAGTATATACAGCTACCCGTATAATTTATGAATACATGTATACATTAATCATGATTTATATTAATTATATGAATTAATTTAAAATATGTTAAAGCTTGTGAATTTAATATTTTAAACGATCGTTGCTGTTGCGCATGCGCGGCCGCCGGAAATAAAATGTTATTTTTTTATATAAATTAAAAAGGACCTATTTCTACATTAAAGGATTAAAATATAATTTTATTATTTTACCGAGTATAGGTAAGGGGATAATCTTATAGTAAATATGAGTATATAAGTTATTTGAAGCGACAAACAAAAAGACAAACAAAATTTCAAACACAAAGACGGAAGAAAAGTTCATAGCAACATGCTTCATGGAAATATTACATCATACATCACATGAAAACAAATAGGCTTAAAATAAAAAAAAAGAACAACAAATAAATTCCAGTCGACCAATTGGATGACTTGTGAAACATGCGCATGAGACCCAATATTTTGTTCGTTCTAATAAATGACATGATGACATTGACATGCATGTCCCAATATTTTCAAAAAAGTTTCGACCGATATGTATCCCTAAAACATTAAAAACTATTTAGACGAACAAAGAACGTTCAAAGCTTAAGTCCAAAAATAGAGGTTGGCGTCGTCCACTTTCGTCAACCTCTTCATACATATCCCTAGGGGAGTCGTCACGCTTTATATATCATTACTCCATTATAACCGATTCTATGTTTTCCGAGGATACGTCCACTTCCCTTTTATCATACACTATTTTATTTTTTTCTTACCCATACTATAATTTCCTTCATTACATAACCAGAAATAATGCGTGAATATTTTATCTAAATAATAATTAATATTATTTATAAATATGTACATGTTGAGAAATATATAATAAATTAAAAATCAAATTAGCACATGTTTATTGATTAATTAGTCAAAAAATTTAGACATCGATTAAAAATGTACATATTACGATATTGCTTCTCGAAAAATGATTATATTACGCCCATATAAATTACACAAACCCACAAAATGTGCATGTAATGAGTAATATACACGTGTTAATGGGCATGTATGAACATGTGCATGTGTGCAGGCGCATGCGCACGCAACTCTCGGTACCTGATCTAGATGTAGACGCGACATCGATCGAGACACGTGGTCGTCCTGTTTTTTTATACATCATTATTATTTTGATACTGATAAATTGAATTTACATATATTTTTTTGGTTTTATTATATTTATTTTTTAATTTTATTTTTTAATATTAAATGAAGATATATTTATTGCCAAAGACTTTTCTTATATTCAAAAATAAGTAAAGAAAATTATAATAATCATAATCAGTTTTTTATAATTAAATACTAAAATTACATTATAATATTTTTTTTCTCATTTTCTATTCAACAGTTCAAATCGTCTAACGGTTGTGGGTAGGATTCCCATTGGGGAGAATGTATTATTTTCATTGCGCCACTCCTGCTAACAAGACGAAGCGCGGCGTTAAGTTTTGGTCACACAACATGCATTGTCTAGAAAATTGTACGATGCATCGGAAACCAGGTGTCTTGACACAGGTCCACTCTACATGCCTATCCTGCTATATGGGAGATACAGCGTAAAGTTAATAAAAAAATTATTACCTGCATCTGTCGCAACATGGCGTTGTAGGCTACAAGTTCTTTTCTTAACTTCTCTATACCTTCTTGCGCCGCGTTCACAGCTTCCATTAAAATTGGTTTTTGTTGTTCCGAAACATTGCCTGAAGGTAAACATTTAATATACCTATACTAATATAATATTATAATAATTAAGAGTTTCTTTGGTTGAATGTGCTAATCTCAAGAACTACTGGTTCGTTTGAAAAATCTTTAATGTATACTCCATTTAAAAAGGAAGGCTATAAGCTATATTACATCACATTAATCGTTTTGAAGTAACCCACTATACCTGCGGTCAGAGTTGCCTCAGACACTTGGAATGAATCATGTGTCATTTATATACAATAAGTAGCTATTTCCATTACACCGCCTAAAATCGCAAGTAAAAGTTGGGTTACTTTTAGTTTGTCTTTAGTACAAGACCTTTTATTCACCAATCATTCCCAAACCTGCATGGCGAAATTTAACGCCGCCCTTTCCCCCAGCGAAGCGGGAAAAACGAAAATAATTTAAGTACAATCATTTTGCTGAGTAGGGCCTATTGCATCAAAATGGCTAATTCAAATTTAAAACAAACAGCTAGAGGCTAGAGGGAACCAAATTTGAGTCTTAACAGTCCCTCCTTTCCCCACTTTTTGAGACATTGCGTATCGAGAACTCAACGCCGAACATATTTTCTATATAAATCAATATAAATGATTATCTCTTACCAGTTTCCAAACGATCTATCAACAATCTTTGTTGTTGCAACTGCGTTTGTAATAGCTCTTGAGCCCGTTTGTGCATTTCCACTACTATTTTACTTTTGTCTTGACTCTTTATTATTTCCTTTTTGTGTGTTTGTCCATTTGCGTTCGCTGCTTCCTTTGCTTGCTGTAATAGATGAATGTAGTGATAAGACGCTATGATTTCCTTTACTTTTATAGTATTCATCCATATGGTAAAATATTCTATGCATTAAATTTACAACAACAATAATACTACTAAATATTAAAAATGTGAAATGTTGTAAAGATGGATGTTTGAAAACTACTAAACAGATTTTGTTGAAACTTTACAGTAATGTGTCTTATATATTAAAACAACAATTAATTATTTAAAGATTTATTATAATTTGGATGCAAAATAAGTTAACGCGTGGTCGCTAGTTATATTATACCTTCTCAGCAGTAATCTTGTTATCGGCAGTGGCCTTGATGTTATCTCTGTTGATAAGAACCTTGTTGTGTGATATCGGATGGGAGTTCTGTCTGTCCATCTGTTTGTTAGGTTGTTGACCGCCTGGCGCCATGTTTTCTTGTTTATTCTGAAAAAGATTTTTTTTTAGTTTTATACTTTATCCCGCAAATAGTTTACTAGGCAAAGGGAATTTAGAAACCTAATGTTAAGTCACTTACTCCGTTACTATTATAACACTACAGTAGGGAACTTACTTTCCACTACAGTAGGGAACTTACTTTCCGGAGCACGATAATAATAATATTAAATAATTCATTCTCCTGAGAAGGAATCGGACCCACAATTGTTACTTGTTACCGTTTACAGTCGTACGCTGTGCAGATATGACAAAATATAATATAAAAGTATAACTCACCTCAGGATTATGCCAAAACACTTTAATAAATCTGTTATTGAGCACCGCCTCAGTGCTCTTGTACGCCACGTTAGCCTCCGTCGGATTGGAGAACGTTATTAACGCAGCTTCCGGATCACCCTCGTAGCAAACCTTGGGGGATACAACGAATGATTAATTGTAATTAGTTAATTAACTGTAATTAATTAATTGACTGCAAAAGTTAATATATTATAAATAATTTCAGGTCTCAAATATTGTTTATAAATTAACTAAACTAAACTTAGGTAATTAACAAACTATCATCATTTACTATTAATAGTATTATACATAATTATTTGTAAATATAGCCTAATTGGCAACGATCACAATAAGGCGCGGGTCTCGCTAAGTTAAAATTTTTATAGCATATTATAAATATATTCTGTTCTGTCCTTTAATTATGGCGTTCCTATAAATATATTTATTTTCAAATGGGATGTGAACCCAAATCTTCCGCAAAACGCAAAAAAGAAAGAAGATTGAAAAAACCTAGTGTCAAGACACTGCATTCTCCTCTCAAAAATTTACCTGTATATTAACAATTTTTCCAAATTTGCTAAAATGATTGTTCAAATGCGTTATATCGTTGAGGCCACGCGGTACTTTCTTCACTTCAAGTGAACAATTCGCGGCGTTGGCCGGTAGAGGTGGTTTTGAAATGCCTGCAAAAAAAAACATTTAATAAATATAATATAGAAATACTACTAGTCTAATATAATTTAATATTATAATGTAAATGTGAAAGGTAAAACTACTGAACGGATTTTGTTGAAACTTTACAGTAAGTAATATAGCGTATACATCAGAATAGCACAGACTACAATTTATGTAAACATTAAGAAAATGTCAATTAAACCAGCTCCACGCTGTATCCCGCACACCGGGTAGGCAGGCAGAGGGAACCTAGTGTTAAGACACTCCGTTCTCCACTTTCCGCCGAGTTCTAAAGGCATTGCGTGTTGAGTGGCGGAACTCAATGCCGCGCTTTGGCTCAACACCACAGCGAAGAAATGAAAATATAAATGTAAATAAATATTTCATTTCCTCGAGTGGGGTTCGAACCTACAACCAGTCCATTTTACAGTCACAATTCATGCACCTTCGCCACGACTGGCTCCATTATGTAAACGTGTTGTATACAATTTGGCTATTATAATATATCATAAATATTGAGCAGAATTGAGGCCATGAAATAGAAAAAATCTAACCAAGTCTATTATAATCAAAGTTTTTCTTCATAGGGGGCGGGTGGCGCGGTGCGGGGGGCATCGTCGCGCCGGCAGGGGGGTCGTGGCGTACTCTGTTATAAAGAAAAATAGAAAAAATATTAAAAATCTATAAAGATTAAATGTAGCAGGGTTGTTTTGCTCTCTTTACCTACTGCAAATAAGTAAACAAAAATATAATATATATTATTAATATAATGAAATCAGTCTTAAAAAGATAAAGAAAATATATAATAAGACAACATTTTCAATAACTAGACACAATGTAGCAATGGTTATCAGTTGAAATCAATTTTGATCACTATTGAAGTAAACCTTATACAGTAAAGTGCGAACAGATTAAATATTTCATTTTTTTTACTATATTTTGTGATTTTGTAGTGTTTTTACTATATTTTTATAGCAGACACGCAGACTGCCAAGCACTATGGTGCTTAAAAATGACTTGTTTAAAATTTAGTCCGGAAAAAATATTTTCCGAGAATAATACATTATATTATAAAATAAACCAAATATTCTAATAATCAAACGTAACAAAAAAATGTATAATCACCTAGGTATAGGCACCAGTTCCCTTGGCGTCATGTGATGAGGTGGCAAATGGGGTAACCCAGGACCAAAACCGCCGACCACCGCCCCACTCCAAATATCCGGGGCCGCTGGATTGTATTCTGGGTTGAAAATTTATATGAATTACTATATGAAAAACATACAAACAAATTAAAATGATAGGTAACTAGATTAACAATCTTAGTTTTAGAATAATAAACAAACTGTTAAAAAATCTAATAATCATCAATTATTTTATTTTATCTTAAATCATTGTTAAACAGAAAAAGTATATAAAAATAGGTTCATCTGTTCGGTAGCTGCGACTCACCGGGCACGGGCACGGGCAGCGGCAGGGGCGGCGGCAGGTGCGCGGGCGGCAGGTGCGGGGCCAGCACGCGGCTCAGCGCCGCGTCCTCCAGCACCACGGGGTCCGCGCCGTGGTCCCACTCGCACATGTCGCCGCGCATGCAGTAGCCCTTCACTGCGGAACAAAGCAATATAACTCAATACATTGATGTTTTAAATTGTTATCTGTTTGTCTTCTTCACTGAACATTTGTACAAATAAATCTCAGAAACGGTTTAACCAATTAAATGCTGATTTCTCCCTATTGCATTTTGGTAAACTTCCCTTGCTATAATATTTAGTGTTTGTTTTATTTACCTACCCCCATGTCATGACATAAATACTTAACATAGAGCAAAAATATTATATAATTGTAAGATGAAATGCCAAGTAAAATGTTAAGAAGTAATACGTCCTTCTCGACATATAGACAATACAGTGGTTGACCTAGATGGGCGCAGAATACTATGTTCACTCAGGATAAAAATGATTACTATATATATGTATATTATTAATATTTTGTTTCTTTTTTAAATTCACTTTATTGTCTTATATTCTTTGATAAGATTTTCATGTTTCATTATTTATTTATTGATAATAATTATCAATAATTATTAGTTTTCATATTTTTTTCTTTAAATATACATAATACCTTGTCTACCTTGCCACCAAATATTATGTTTCTATTTATCTAAGTACATCATATGGCAACACTGTTCTTTGATTTAACTAATTTCAACTATATTATATTACACATATTATTAACTATATATTATATATATATATATATACTTTAAAACGTATAAAGTGCAGCTTTGAANGTTTATTTCCTTTGGCGTTTGCTATATGCATAAGCTCAAGACATGAAAGCAATGGTTAGTGGCTAGTAAAGGGGCCCCTGGAGGCGTATGGGCCCCACACGAGTCGATCTATATTCCAATAACTTACACATATGTATATAAATGATATAAAAAAACGATATACATACTATCAAAATCTCGACATCTTCTCTTGTACATATCACCATGGTCCAGTCTCGTCTCGTGTGGAGACAAAGACCGGTCGCGTGACCTGTCGCGCGACCTGCAATAAAGAAAAACATAAAAAATATATTTTTAACATGCCGTCGTGGCGCAGCGACACAAGCGTGTGACTGTTAATGGGACGATTATGGGGTCGATTCCCATTGGGGGGAATGAATTATTTAATATTTTCATACAAATAACAAAGCAAAGTGTGGCGTTGAGCTGTGCTACTCTCAAAGCAATGCCTTGAGAATTCGGAATAACTATTCGTCTATTTCTCATTCACAAGGCATTCCCACAATAAATTAAAGTATAATAAGAAAAAATCTTTCATCTACTTACCGATCTCTATCTCTAGAGCGGGAGATCCTATCTCTGTGCTCTCTGTCTCGGGACATCCTATCTCTCTCTAACTCGCGAGGCATTCTCACTCTCTCTCGTTCTCTTTCTAATTCACGTTCGCGAAGTACGCCTGGTGATCTTGATCTGTATGAGTAATATAATGATAAATAATGAAAAAAAACGCGATATTATTATTAAACTAAAATTTAAAACACAACATAAACAAGAAATCTCTTTATTTTTCTTTATTTATAGCCTCACGCTGTATCCCACACACACACACACAAGCAGGTCGTTGTAGCGCAGAAACTCAAGCATGTGCGACGATTATGGACTCCAATTAAATATTATAATTTCTTCTAGATATTAATTTCTTTGCTCTAGTAACGATTAAATGGAAACAGAGGGTTTTAAAACTAGGTCTCCCAGTTCCAAGTTTTATTCTATGTACTATATGGAGGATACCGAGTGAAACTAAAAAAAATACACATCTAACCTAGATCTACTGGTGTGTCTTTCTGTCACGTTGGGCGGGCTGCGGTTGCGGTAGCGCCCACGAGGCGACGGCGACCGGGATGGCGGGCGTCTGCAAATACACATATAAAGTGTGGAGGTAAAATAATAATCTATACGTATAATAAGACTAGCTCACCGTTGTCTGTACACGGAAGATATATGAGGAAATCGATTATTGGGGCATTTATTAATGTAATAGAACCCAAAACAATTATTACAAAAATTTTATTTGTGCACAACAAACGCACGCTGATCTCAGAAATGGATTAACCGATTTAAATGTAGTTTTCACTATAGTATTTTGGCAAATTTCCCTTAATAATTAGTATTAGATTTATATAAATTGTTTTAAAAATATAAGGAATATGTTATGTCAATATAAAAGAATTGTGTGCGGCAAGTTTGCTATAAAATGTTTTATTGAATTATTATATAATAATGTATAATATTAATGTGGAGAATGGAGTGTCTTAACACTAGGTTTTGCTATGTGCGGGATACACAGTGAAGCTGACTTAATATATAATATAATATAATTTGGGGAAAGGGTATGACATAAAAAACGCTACATTACATAAGATTAATTTATTTTTATTATTTATAATTCGTTGCTATGTCGTGCAATGTGCCAACGTTTAACCATGTTAGTTGAAGTGAACCTTCAACCTTTCCACTCGGAAAAAAAAATAATTTCATTTCAGACAAGAAGTACCACTTAACACACTTTACAAATCTTAGTTATTTATATAGTGTTAATAAATAAAGCAATTTTAGTTTAATTACAAATAAATAGTAAATAAGAATAACGTTGAAAACACCAAATGTTGCGTACAATTACATTATAGTAAATTTTGCAACATATTATATTATAATTATATAATATAATCAACACACCTTTATGTTAATGATGATAAGTGATGGTTATGGGGTCAATGAAGTTGATGGGGACAGTGAGAATGACAAGAATAATAACGTTGACCGAAAGGTCAGTGTTAGATAGTGTCAATAATTACAATAAGTCTATATATATACAGAACCTAATCGAACTTTCATCAAACTTTGAAGTGTATCCTTTCCAATAAAAAAAGAACATCGAAATCGGTTAGCGTGATATTGAGTTATTTGTCCATTTGTCGCGCACGTACTTAACGCAAATTTGAGACTTATGTGATTTCCTCATGGATACCATTATCATAAATGGACCAAATTAAAATGGGACCACACTGGAAGCACTAGCTTTGAAATAAAAAAAAGAATCTTTAAAATCGGTTCACGCAATCAAAAGTTCCGAGGCAACAAATATAAAAAATACAGTCGAATTGATAACCTCCTCCTTTTAGAGAAGTCGGAGGTGTAAAATATACAAAGGAAATCTTTGGTATTGACAATAATTTTAAAAGGATAATTCACTAGTGTGAAATGGGATTTACAGTTTTAATGGGAAATCTGAAATAAATTTAGTTAAGCAGTGTTTAGATCTAATAAATAAGGGGACGTCAGTGTCTGTCATATTTGCAATAATTTTAATCATTAAGTGAAATCAATGGGATTAATAAGTTTAATGGAGACAAAGATAATAAATTAGTAAAGCAATCCCGTACATATACCTGGTCCATATTTGTTTAATTTTATAATTTTGGGAGAGTCAGTGGAATCAATGGTTTATATGTGTAATGGAGCCAATGACAACAAGTTAGTAAAAGCAAACCCGTACATATACCTGGCGTACCGTCTGTCATGTTCGGGTTCCCGTGGCCGTCGGGGACGGGCGCGTCTCTCCCAGGAACGGGAACGTCGACGACGACGATCCTCTTTATCTCGCGCCTAGTGGGTATAAATTTAAATT
The DNA here is from genome assembly GCA_013403705.1 of Heliconius hermathena. NCBI lineage: Eukaryota > Metazoa > Arthropoda > Insecta > Lepidoptera > Nymphalidae > Heliconius > Heliconius hermathena. The sequence goes on from JAAIXJ010001826.1 coordinate 96,032, forward strand.
TAAAATTTTTAGCCTTACTTCAAAATTTTTGCAAAAATCTATTTAAATATTGAAAATTGTAATGCAGTGGGACAACGTTTAATTGTAAACGCAACGGTGGTCGAATCCTATTCGGAGGAATGAATCATTTTCATTTCCTCGCTCTGATAACGAGACTCCTGCTCATTCTGTTATATGCGGAATATAACGCGAAGCTATTTTTTTATTTTTAGATATCAAGTACGTAGATATGTATTATATACCAATAAAATTAACACTTACAGAATCAGTTCTCCTATCTCTCCTTCTAGGAGGTTCCACTGGTTCTTCTAGAAGTTGTGTTGGTAAGACCTAAAAAAATATAAAATTATAATATTTTTTTATAAAAAAATAAATAAACAGTAAAGATGAAAAACTTGTTCTAAACGAGCACTTGTTTATTAATCATTTGAAAATTAACAGCAAAACAAAAATATTTCTACTCTGCGACATAGTCAAAATATTTTTAAATTTACACTACAAACAAAAGTTCAAATCTGTTGTTTATTTTGATTTTTTTTTTATTTTAAATTATACCATTGCCAATTTTAAATCTACTCAGATAAAGTACCATAAATGATCGCAAATAAATAATAAGATAGCAATGATTAATCAAATTAGATTTGGAATTTAAAATAAAAGTCAAATTTAAAGTTATGATAGGCATGTAGTTTTACGATATATTATTCTAAATTAAAATTACTGCCGGTACACACATGAAACATATTCAGAGTGTTTTTGTCAGCACCGCTTTAAATGAAACTACAGTTTTAACTACTCTATAAAAGCCTAATACAATTTATTTGTTTTCCCCAAAAATGAAAAAGTAATTTTTTGAAACAAAATAAATAATAAAATTATCGTTGTAAAATAAAACGCCACTTGTCAAGAACGACGCAACAGACTTACTTACACCTATCAAAGGAAACCACCGCATACGCCTCATTTCGAAATCGAAGTATTTTTGTAGTAGTAAGTTGTTTACGTTATTGGTATTCGTAACTCCGCCACACGAAATACAGGTATGGATAAACATTGTGAAATGAAAAAAAATCCTACGTCTAAACTGTTGAGGTATCTTGATTAATTTCTTTAGGTATAATGGTCTAAAAAATATTTTACCCTATATGTTGTCCCCGTAAAAGGAGCGCTGACGCTTCCACCCTGTATATGTACGTAATAAGACACCTGATATGAAAAAATTGTAATAAATTTATGTAACTTAAGGCTAAAAGTGCTTCAACAATCATTGTAATGATTATAATAATAGACTAGTCCACATACAGCATTGACGTGTATAATCGTGTAATGAAACAACACTTAAAATTACAACAATTTTTTTTAAGCTGCCTTCAAATGAAAACAACTAACCTTAACAAGAGTCTGCTCATGATGGGGCCCATGCCTCTCACCAGCGTGACCACCGTGGGGCCCACTGTGAAGACCACCTTGGGGATGGCCACCATGCGGCCCATGGGGCCCACTGTGGGGCCCATGGGGATGTGGATGGGGGCGCGAACGCGGCACTACAACACGATGGGCCCCAGTGCTATCTGAGCGTGGTCGTGGAGCTGGTTTCTCTGGTTGTAGTTGTAGTTGTGGTTGTGCTGGTGGTGGTGGTGGTGGTGGTGGGACTGTGAAAGGAAATGAATAGATATTAAACTTTGTTTAAAAAAAACACTGTGAATTAAAAAAACACAGTACGGTCGACGAGTTGACTCTTACACTCAGGCCCTTATTTATGAACCACTCTCAAATCTTGAGATCCATTGTGAGATGCCGTTTTCATTTATGGATTATTAAAATGGCATCTCCAAATCAATCCCAGAAAGAGCGGTTTATAAATAATACAGGCCTTACAAATTGTGAGTGTCATATATAACAAAGAATTATTTCCATTTGCACCGAGGGTAATCGGCAGATAACAATAGTCATAAATAAATGCATTCCTAACCATGATTCCCCTGTGGCCCATGATTCCCATGGTTCGTGAGGTTCCCATGATTTTCCACTTCAGGTTCCTTCTCAGGTTCCACAGGTTCCGGGGGAGGTGACGGCTGTTTCTCGACGGTAGTGGGTTTGAGATACTCTTGACTTTCGAGAGCTTTGAACAGCATATCCACAAATGGTTTTGTTTCTGTAAAGAACATTTTATTTTAAAAAAACATCATGATTATAAATAAAGAAATTGTTATCTTACTTATTATGTAAATATATTTCACTAAAAATACATTGAAAATCTATTCGAATTAGCAAACAAAGGAAGATTCAACATTGTATTAGCTCTAAACAGTAATTTTTTTTTAGCAGCTCTTTTCCCGCATAGTAATGTAGGGATAGAGAACCTAAGTTTTTAGACACTCCATTCTCAACTTTCCGCCAAATTTCAGGGACATTGCGTGTTAAGCGGCGGATCGCCCATTTTGTCCTATTTTGCCTACCTTGTTGCAAGAAAACATCAAGTTGATCCAGCATCCCATCTCGGAGCTCATCTAACGGCTTATCCTTCTTGACCAACGCGTAGACGTACTTGGCCAAGGCGGCGGGGTCCGCGTCGCATCTATGAGAACAATAAAATATTATTTATATATATACACTTATAGCAAAAATAAAATATTTATATACCATTTCAATATCTAAAATAGGTCTCTGGTAACAAGACAAAGTGCACTTTACGTGTCCCATCTCAACACGCAATGATTCGAGAATTGGGAAGTCCGTAGGGAACCAAGTAACACTAGGTTCTCTCTGTGTACGCCATAATATGCATGATACAGAGAAATGCTGAAAGAAAAAAATATGGGAGGACACCAAACAGAAAACTCACATTATGTTTACAATTTATACATATGACTATTGAAGTTTTACATAACAACAATCAGAGTTCCTTTAAAATTTAAAAAAATGTTATCTTTTGGTTACTAATTGATATCACTGTAGCATTAGTTATACAAATATATTTCTATTAAAATGACACATTTTGTAATCTTTCATATTTTTATCATTGTACAGTGATGTACCTATACATTATGTAAAAATAATACATCACTATGCGGTGTGCAATGTGTGTGTTATAACATGTAATTACTGATAATAATGCAACTAGTCAAAAAACATCATATCTGACACTTTGATTTTATTGCATACATTTAAATACATGTTAGGTACAGTTTTGTTTTTATACAATGTATTTTGTAAGATGATCTCTTTCCATGTTACAAAAAATATATTTTGTAGAATTTCAATGTGGTATTTATTTAAATGATGCTTATTTACACACTGTGATTTACCAATTTTTAAGAATCTATAGCACAAAATATAATTATCACAAACAGCTATTATCATTGATTGGCATTAAATTTGTATATATATATTTTTATTTGAACAAATATGAAGCAAATTAAATGCAAGTTAATGTTTTTGAGAGACACAGACTCTCAAAGTATATTGGTTAAGTAATTGTTTCAAAGTTCTTATTCATAATGTTATATTATCTTTGACATATAATCAGTATTGGTGACTTTGTATTCTAAGGTTGCTGTATAAATAGCCTTTTATATATATTTTACTGATGTAATTTATTTTTGTTTAGAGAAAGTGCAGCATGTCCTTTCTAAAATAAGAAAAAAGTGAAAACAGTTGGGTGTTAATGAATCACTAAATTTTCTGTTCTCATAGAGGCCATGGTGGTGAAGTAGCAGTATCTAAAGCTAAACACGACAATAGTGAATTCTATTCCGACTCATGGTAATGAATTATTTTCATATTGTTGCCTTGGTAAGAAGACAATGAGCCACATGCAATGTCTCGAACACCAGACCACCTCTGTGCTTACTGTGCAGTACACAGGATACAGTGTGAAACAAAAAAAACATATGATATTGTACAAATATGACTATTTAGTTAGTTTTACATTGTAATCAGTTAACTGTTTGTTACACATAGGTACATACAATTTCTAAATAGCTTTCACAGAAGATATTTCTAAACTGTAGTCTGCATGTATTTTTATTGCTATATGTTTATATTATTTACAAAAGAAAATCAAGAAATTAATTTGTATGCAACTGGTATGTTAAGTGTTAAGACACTCAGTTCTCCAGTTTCCACCAAATTCAGAAAGCATTGTATGATGAGTGGCAGATCTCAACGCCATACTTAAACTTGTTTAAACTGGCATGGCATAAAAACCATAACTAAACACCAAAACTATATAATAACAATAAATTATATATTTACATTGGTGGCCACCTCAAAGTCCACACTAAAATTATATCAGCATGAAGTAATAAAAACATTGCATGCTGGAGGTTTATCTTAAAATAGATGTTTTTGTAAGCCCGGTGAGTCAATATCTATTTATATTTGAATGTCATATGGGATTTGGTACAGATTATATAAACAATCTATTATTTTGATAAATATTGGTTACCTTTATTTGTATAAAATTAGCTTTTGCTTATGGCTTTGCCTACATGGTCAAGTAAAAAAAAAGAATATATATGACACATAATATATTCTTAGTATAGGAAATAACTGTGGGTGCAGGTGCGGTGGGTTATATGGAAACTATTAACATGTTGTAATAAAACCGTATAGCCTTCCTCAATTAATGGACTATACAGTGAATGGACTACACCATCTATGCCATAAGTAGTTACTGAAATTACTGCATTTAACTAATCAACTTCTTCAAATTTATAATATTAATACAGACAATTAAATATTTAGTTTATTTTTTAAGGCTTTACACTGTATCTCGCATATAGCAGAGTAGGCAGTGAAACCTAGTGTAGAGACACTTAGATTCCCATACTGCTTAATTATTAATACATAATTGTTGAAAGGCAGAACTCAATTCCATGCATTTCTTTTGAATAATGAACCTACAATTATCATGTTTACATTCAAAGAGTGTGTGGCTGACATACTCTTATAGTTAATAAATATATTTTAACAGATTTGTCTTTACAAATTTGTCAATTATCAAACTCATTCATCTACAAAGAAAGTAAACAATACAATTGAAATATTAACATATTTCTCCAACAGTTATTTAAGAAACTATAAATAATCACTAATCAAATATTCATATTTCATATTATTATTTATTAATACTTTTTATAATAATATTTGTTTTAGCATAATTTTCATATAATCAATAAGAACTGTTTAAAATTTCCATATCTTAACATTTTTTAAAGTAATGAAGTTGTTCAATAATAAAATAAGCTACAATTTTACCTATTTATTTTTTATCTATGTAACATTTGAACCTCTATAGAATATTTTATGATAAGATTAATGAGGTTGTAAATTGTATAATCAATTTCTAATCAATAACAACAGAAAATATATGACGTCCTAATTGTATGAAAAATTACTGTAAATGTGATTTTTAAAATAAATTGTTTTAGCTTATTTAAGTAAGTCATGAAACTTCTGAACATACTGATAAAAAAAACTACTTATTACGAAAGTGTAATGTGACACCTGTGCAATTTTCTGTAATCAATTATTTTAATTTCATAATAAAACATTTTTATTATACATATTATTTAAAAATGGAGAAAAAAATCTAATAAAAATATATTAAAAGACGCGTTATATGTATATAAAATAAACATGGCTGAAAACTCACAGTGGTTCCAATATGGACGTCAACCAAGTCTTGAACGCGTCAGGATTTTCGATAATCATATTATATTATTATATGTACACACAAATATCCATGTAAATGACACACAACACGAAATTAAAATAAATAAATTTATAGATATATTATCACACGGTATTATAAAATGCTTTTAGAAAGTGTTATTTTTATTCTCTTCTACATGCGATTGCGACAGTTGTCACGACGAATCTGTAGAATGTTGACAGCTTGATAGTCGAACGTTTTTATTTTTAATGTGGCAACATTTTATGATAAATAATTATTTAAAAGTCATGGTGAAAATAAGAAGTGGTCAAAGTTATTTTATTTTATATTAAGACTGAGCAACAAATTCTATGGTTATTATTTTTCACGGAAAGTCATTAATACTAAAATATATTAAGAAATGAAATATCAAATTATAATATAGGGCTCAAGGTGAGCTTCATGCAATTTGCTTGTAATAAACAATAATTATAACACCTGAGGCGTAGGCCTAGTTTACTTCATAATAACTACTTCTTAATGAAATAGAAATTTGAAAATAAACTAAGTCTACAGAAAATTACTACCGACGTATTGATAATTTTAATTGAAGTAAAGATAGATGTCATATATTTTAATCTTTATTTGCTAGAAATACACATTATGATGTTTGATATATGAATGACTAATAAATAACATGGTGATTTTAGTTTATTGCACAAACAAAAGTTTGCAGTATTAACACAACCTTTGCAAATTCTAAAATATTTTTCTAACCAGAGAAGACCAGAGCGAAGAAATGAATATATAAAATATTTCATATCCTCGAGTGGGTATCGAACCCACAACCTGTCGCGTTTACATTCATACGCTTGTGCTCCTGGACCACGACTGGCCTCATATACGTGCAATCCGCCTCAAAACGTAGGGCACGTTTCTCTTATAGATAGAATTCACAACAGTTAGGGAACCGAAAAGGGGGTTTTACGCGTTACTCGAGCGTGTCAGAAAATCATATGGGGAGAAATCTTTTACCTTGTAGTGTAGCCCTACCATATATGAACCCTTCATATAGAGCAGTGCGTTGAGGGCAGCCCATCAGATGAGTAAAAAAAATCGATCGTCAGAAAAGCTTCAGCGCGTCAGATTAAGGCCAGGTTAGTTAAGTACTTATAGAACAGTGTATATTTCAATAATCTGACGATTGGAGCGTGTTTAAAAAACCGGACAAACGCGAGTCGTGCTCGCCTACCAAAGGTTCCGAACAAAAATTGGAATCATTGCCTCACTTGAACTAGCTACTTTAATATCAAATTTTGTCCTCCTTTTAAGACTATTTTTTTGGATTTAACCACAAATGTATAGTTTTCAGATTTTTTCCTGAACCAGTATTACCTGTAGATGCTAGCTGCCAAATTTCCTAATTCTAGGTCAACCAAAAGTACCCTATTAATTTTGATTCCCTTTATAGGGTCGAAATACGCGTTTTTTGCGATATAAACGGCCATATTTTTTTCAAGTAAATGAAGATGTACGATTTTTTCAGGAAATCAAAAGATTATAGAATTGAGTATACCTATAGTTTGAATTTAAACTCGATATCTCCAAGCGTTTCTGAGGTAAAGGCTCTTGACACAGAGACAGATAGACAGACGGACGGAAGGAAAGACGAACAACAAAGTGATCTTATAAGGGTTCCTTTTTAATTAAGAGGCCCTAAAAACGTTACGTCGTAACTCTCACATTCCTAATACGCGCGCGTGATTACATTTTTTTTTTCTGTAGGAAATCCTTTAAGGATTACGGAAAAAATATAACCTGACGACTTTCATGGGATGACAGGTGACGTAGCTAAAACCAAAAATAAAGAGCGTATAGCTGCTGAGAACTGTATTTCTAGTTTCTACTCCGCGTCTCTCTTTCTTTCTAACTCTTTTTCTATCTCTCACTCTCTCGCATTAATCCCTACATTTGACATTACCGTCTGCCTCATGTTAATTTCGCAGCTGATTACAATAACGTGTCTGTTGAATGTTTCGTAGCTTGGTGCTTGTATGGTGCGCGGTGCGTGGTAGTTTTTTTTGTTTATATGTTCATTCGACGATTTAAAAGTGCTTAGGTATAATAAGTCTATATGAATAAAGAATATTTTGAATTTGAATTTGTAGATGTACGACGTTTTGATTTGTTTGTTGCGTATTAAATCAATTTTATTAATTGAATGCAATAAGCTTAATATCAATCAATCAAAACACTTGAATCACAATTTATTTAATGCATTCATATCAAATTATTTTTAGGATTTTGTTGTTCGTCTATCCGTCATTCAATACTATTTTAGTTGAGATTGCGTTGAGGTACCAATCTGAAATTAATATCAGATATTCAGGCTTATAGTTCCTTGGAGCACAACAACAGAAATTAAGCTTCTGATATAGGGGTCGCAATATCGGACCATTCAAGCAAAACCGGGATTTTCGATATCGACTTCAGAAAAATCCCGGGATTCCTGGTTTATTCGATATTTTTGGAATTTGACAAAATTAGTAATTTTTCAAGCCTTTTATAATTTTTAAAGTTAAGTTAGGAAGGTATTTTTAGGGTAGTAGTAAATTAAGTTATATTTACTAAATAAAACAATTTTTAATTATAATAAACAGTTTAATAATAAATCACTTTAGTTATAATATTTATCAAATATACTATAAAAAATATATAATAATTTGCTACAAAAAATATCCTATAGGTATATTATTTAACATATTTAAAACAAAAACAAATATTATTATATATATATTGTATTAATCAACATTAACGAAAAAGAATAATGATACCTGGAACATCGACAAGCAACAACAACGTGCAACAAAGACGCGCAACGAAAAATATGGTTTTTTTTTCAATGGACTTAATGCTGTTGACCTGGATTGGTCTTGACAGCGTCACCGGGCTGGGAGGGGCGAGTGTTGCTCGCCCCTGAAGAAAAAAGAACGAGCTTTGATGGACGCTCGTGAAGTGTTGGCGATCGGGGGGGAATGCCCCGCGTACGCTAATCATGGGGATTACGACCGTTGGGCCCCGCCGCGCCGAGGCGCGAGCGTGCCGTGAGATATGACTGGCCTCGCCGCCTCTTACGGCGGCGGGGAGTGGGACGTGGGACTGAGGAGTGAATCCTCCCTATGTATTGGGCGTTGGCAGCAGTGATTGGATCGTCGGGTCCAGAAGAACGCTTCGAGGGCTTCGAAGACGCAGATGTGGATGAGGAGCGTACTTACATGCTTCGACAATGAGTGAGTTTGAATGGGAATCTGCACGCTCGTAGTAGCGCTTGGCCAGGCGCTTGCTGAATTCCTTGAGCGATTCTATCTTGAAATTTTTATGTAGGTCAACGTTGCGTACGTACCATGGGCATCCGGATGCCATTCGTAGGAATTTATTTTGAACCCTCTGAAGGAGGTCTATCTTGGTGTGTGCGAACACGACACAAGCATAGGCCATGACGGGACGGATACAAGTTTTGTACAATGCCAGCTTGTTACGAAGTGACATTTTACTCCGCTTGCAGATGAGTGGATACAGCCTGCTCATGACGTATGTGGCTTTGTTCCTGACATACGTGATGTGCGGCCGGAAGGAGAGTTTCGAATCTAATACGACGCCTAGGTATTTGACCTTGGATTCCCAGGGGATCGGTTTGCCTTGTAGGTAAATAGTCTTTATCTGTACGCGGAATGTCGCTGGTGTAAAGCGCGTATAGCAACGGTGAAAGAGTGGAGCCTTGCGGAACTCCGGCGCGAACGAGCTTAGAGGACGATAGTGTCCCTTCTAATCTATATCGGAACGTGCGATTCGACAGGTATTCCCGAATGATGTGAACGAGAGAGTCTGGCAGAGCCATACGACGGAGCTTGAAGAGCAGGCCGTTGTGCCAGACCTTGTCGAAGGCTTTGGCGATGTCTAAGAAAATGGCCGCCGTGTCGCTACGAATCGATCTACGGACGTTATATTTCGCGATATGTTCGGTAAGCCGGTGAACTTGGTGTATGGACGAGTGGTGGGATCTAAAACCGAACTGTTCGTTGATGAACAGTTGTTTTGCCTCGACTACTTCCTTTAATCTACTGAGAACGATTCTCGCGTAGATTTTCCTTAAACTACCAATGAGACTGATGGGTCTGTAGCTGGAGGGAAGGTTGGCGGGTTTTCTGGGCTTGCGAATGCCGATAACTATTGTTACCTTCCATTCGGTAGGAAAGGCGCAGCCAGCTAAAAGAGCATTGAAAATCAGGACTAGCAAAGATACGAATTGAACCGGAAGGGACTTTAAAACTTTATTAGGGATTTTGTCGGGGTCCGGGGCCAAAAAATACGGTATTCGTGCGTTCGTTGGTCGGGCCGGTCAAACTTGGTAATTGTCGTAAAATTTCGAATTTTGAGGAAAACTCATCGCTTACTTTTGCCGATGTATGTTATGTACCATTGTATATCTTATAGAAGCCTGGACGTCGACGACGACGACGACGATAGCAGGCACGTTTTAATTTAAATAACTAACTTTTAACTTTGTAAAATCCGATAATATCGAAAATCCCGGTTTTTTATAAAATTAAAACCGGGATTTTTAAGACCTATATTTAGTGATTGCGACCCCTATTCTAATACAACGCAGTCAAAAGATTTACTCGTACGTATCTTTTTTCCTTCATTTTGTATGAAATTCACCGCGTAATCAAAACCTATAGTATACTATCCGTAGACCTATAGTTGGAAATTTAGGATAAAGTAAGATTTTACCATGACGCTATCTTCAAGCGAGCGTAGCCGTACGGAGGCTGCTAGTCGGGAATATAATTGTCAATTTATTTACATTGCCTTTATGAGTTACCATTCTTAGGATAATCTTTTGTATTGTGAATGATTTACAATACAAAAGATTATATACTTAACCACAAAAGTTCTTTGAAATCTTTCTCAGATATAGATATTTTATCTTCATAAATATAAAAATGAATGCTAATGTAAGAGGAATATGGTTGATAATATATTTTATAATCAAAAATAGGTCGTTTTGCTTTTGTGATCAAATTAACTTCTATATCTGGTATATATTGAACTAGTTATACTTATGATTATGAATATGTTTTATTTAAAAGGATTTTTAGGAGGTACGTCTCTGTCTGTCGCCTTGTATTCTTATTATGCAGAACGTAAATTCATTGTCTTTTTAAAAATTTTAATATAATACGCAAATATTTTTAGAAATTCCAACATTTGTCTATTTTCTTTAGGGTAGACAAAGGTTATTATTTTTTATACCTATAGGTATAAGCCATAACACAATCCTACCACGTGGCCGTTATTAAAAGTACAAGAAAATTTTTTTTTGCAAATTTAGCTAAATTTTTTATTTAATTTAGCTTAATATTTAGTTAAATTCTAAAGCCATTATGGTATGCAATTATATATTTTTTTATTTATTTTTTATATTAAAATCCGCTGTATAGAACATGTTTAAAATATTATAAAGGTTACGTATACATAATTGTAACTGAGTTCATTGGGATCGTACGATAATATTCTTAAAAATGAAGCAGAAAAGCGCTTCTTAAAGCAACAAATACCATAGTACGCTTAGACGCCAATATTTAATTTAAACTATACATCGCTTATTTTTATATCGCATTTTTGTCTGTCACACGCGCGTGAATGAGCTATAACGCCGCTTGTTATAATGGTTACGAATAAAATATGTGCGCAATTCCCTTATAAAGTTAATAAGGTGATATATATTAAAATTGTCCGTTTAATAACATTATTCTAGCGTTGATTGAATTTTATTTTGTTAGTAACGTATTGGACTGAATCATTTGTGACATTCGCCACTTTAATAGATGGCGGGAAGACGTTTAAAAAAAAACATTTTAAATGGCTGTGAGTGTTGTGTTGTGTTATAGTTAATATTAAATGCTAACAATTGCTTTATTTATTGGATTTGCCGTTTTGTTTTATTATTTAAAGTTATATTTAAAAGACGAGGATATTAACCTTTTAGGGGGTGAGTATTTTTTGTCTATATTTTATTTTATTTTTATCTACATATTACAGTTATTGTGCATGTAAAAATCTAAATATAAAAAAAATAATCTATATAAAACGATCAATAATTAAGATTTTAATTAATAATATCAAAAGGCTATTAAATATGCAATTAATAATTAAACAAAATTCGATCGATCTGTGACATTATTGAACTTTTTGACGACAATAGTGACATTAGCATTCAATAATACATAAATTAAATTGTAGTGAAACGTAAAGAATATATATTATAATAGTTTTGTATATTGAACATATTAACAAAAATTTAAATTCTAATTAAGTAAAATTAAAAATTGATATGGACTTCAGAAAGTTACCATAGCAACGTATAACCTGAACCCTAACTTTAGTGATGGTTAGACTTTAGTTAGAAAACTTTAGTCTTCTCATATTTAAAAAAGAAAACTAAAAACTAAAGAGTGAAATTTATTATCACAAGGTTTTTTTGCCGATTTAAGATAAAAGAAGATCATGATAACATTGACATTTCATACGCAACAAATATTACAAAAATATTTAAAAAATTGTATTGCTTTTTATTTTTTAAGATTTTTTTAAGAATTTAATTAAATTAAAAAAAAATCTTTTACAATCTGAAAGTATTGTAGAGGTACAGCGTCAGAACAGCGTATGAACGCAACGGTTGTGAGTTCGATTCCCACTCGTGGTGTTTATAATAAATTATATTAAAATTATTTTAATTTCCTCGCTTTGGTTAACGAAGAGCGGCTTTAATTTCTGCCACTTACTTACTGCCTGCTACACAAGCAATGTCTCGAAAATTAAGCGGAAAGAGTAGAACTTCTTCTACTCTTTCCGCTTAATTTTCGAGACATTGCTTGTGTAAATGGAGCGTTTTAACACTTGGTTCCTTTTGCCTACCTTGCTATGTAAAAGAAATCGTGAAGTTGCTTTTTTAAATAATATCTAAAGTAACAGCATATTCTGCAGGATATATGTATATATAGATACTAAATATACTAATATATACTATGCAAATCTTGTATTAACTTATAACAACATTAATGTTTAACTAATTCGTTTTATAAAATATTCACACGTATTTTGCGGTTACGGTACCTGTATGACCTTAATAAATGCGAAAAAAAAATAGAAAAAGGAAATAAAGATACGAAATTTATTTCATAATACTTATTATGAAATTAAGTATTATTAGTACATTGAGGATTAGAAAAAATATTGGAATTTTGTAATTTGCATTATAAATCTTACAATTTATACCGTTGTATACAGGTTAGTATAGAAAAAATATTAAAATTATTTTTTTACGTAGAACCCAGTCGTGGCGCAGGGGCACAAAGTGTGACTGTAAAACCGACTGGTTGTGGGTTCGATCCCCACTCGAAGAGATGAAATATTTACTTAAATTTATATTTCCATTTCTTCGCTCTGGTGTCGAGGCAAAGCGCGGCATTGAGTTCTGCCACTCAACACGCAATGCCTCCAGAATTCGGCATAAAGTGGGGAACGGGGTGTCTGAACACTAGGTTCCCTTTGCTTACCCTGCTGTGTGCGGGGTACAACGTGAAGCCGTTTTTTTTTACGTAACTTTTGTAACAATATTATTATTAGCTATAACCGATTGATTTGAAATCATCAACTACCTATGTAGTTGATGATTTCAAATCAATCGGTTCTGCCATAATTAATATTCCTAATATTAGGATATTGAATAAGTTGTTTTTTGAAAGACTGCGTTGCGGCACTCTGTGCTTGGAATTTCGTACGGTAACGAATCACCAAAGTAGTACTATATGTAACCTCAAATTATAGTAGAATAGTGTTTACTACAGTGTCAACTACATATTTATTTTCCCTTTGTGAAAATGTGTACTTTTGTGCCAAATAAAGTGTTTTTGCGGGGAATTTTATTGCACTGCTTTATTCAGAAAAAATCTGCAGCAGAAGCACACAGAATTCTCGTTGAGACAATGCTTTGTCGAATACAACGTGCAGAGACTGGTTTAGGCGCTTCAAAAGTAATGATTTTGACCTTGAAGACAAAGAGCGTTCTGGAGCACCGACAAAATTTGAAGACAGAATTGGAGGCATTGCTTGAAGAAGATCCATGTCAGACGTTAGTAGAGCTCGGGAAAACGTTACAAGTAGATGCGTCAACAGTTTCAAAACGTTTAAAAGCGTTAGGAATGATCCAAAAGCAAGGGCATTGGGTGCCGTATGAGTTGAAGCCGAGAGACGTAGAACGACGTTTTCTCATGTGTGAATTGTTGCTTCAACGGCAAAAGAGAAAAGGTTTTCTGCACCGTATCGTCACTGGGGATGAAAAGTGGATTCACTACGACAATCCAAAGCGAAAAAAATCGTGGGGCATGCCGGGTCACGCATCAACATCGTCGCCAAAACCAAATATCCATGGTTCTAAGCTTCTTCTCTGCATTTGGTGGGATCAGCAGGGCGTAATTTATTATGAGCTGCTTAAACCTAATGAAACTATCACGGGAGCTCGCTATCGACTTCAGTTGATGCGTTTGAGTCGCGCTCTGAAAGAAAAGCGGCCACTATACGAGCAGAGACACGACAAAGTGATTTTATTACATGATAATGCTCGGCCACATGTGGCAAAACCAGTCAAAACTTACCTGGAAACACTTCAATGGGAAGTTCTACCCCACCCGCCGTATTCACCGGACATAGCCCCCTCCGATTACCACTTGTTTCGGTCGATGGCGCACGGTTTAAGCGAGCAGCGCTTCCATTCTTTTGAAGAAGCCGAAAAATGGCTTGATTCCTGGATTGCCTCGAAAGATGAGTCGTTTTTCCGACGGGGGATTCAATTGCTACCAGAGAGATGGGAGAAAGTGGTCTCTAATGATTGACAATACTTTGAGTAATGTCATTGTAAGCATTATATTTTAAATTATAATATTTTTTTAAAACAAAAAAAAACATTATTCAAGGTCCTAATATAATTTTTTTATTGCACCTTATAAAATAACAGAAAAAAACTGGCCCATATGTTGCCTTTAAAGCCTTGAAATTTAACTGTTAGAAGTACGACATTTTTTTTACGACATTTTTTTTTACCAGATAACAATGATGCTTATAAAAAACAAAAATGTAACTGTCTTACTTGCATATGAAAGAGTATTTAAAACAGTTTGTTTGGTTGAACGCGCTAATCTCAAGAACTAATGGTTCGAATATTGAATAATTATTTTTCTATTGGATAGTCCTTTTATCGAGGAAGGCAATTATTATTACATACCGTAACACTTTACTACATGAAAGATGAATAAAGCCTTGAAAAAAAAAGTCTCACGGTGGAAATAGCTTTATTTAATTATCAATAAGACATATTAGAAGAAAAATAATAAAAAAGTTGTTTATTTTGTGTTTTTTTACGGAACCATGTATGGGCATATGCACTGAGACATTAACCATTACAGACATATATGGTATTGTATGCAGCAAAACGAAGAATAACAACAACGTTGTGGAATATTATAAATAAAAAAAATTATAATTAAAACAAACAGTTTCTGTTTTCATTGAAGCATTTAGTGTTAGTTAGTACGTAGTAGTAGTTAAACATAATTGACAATGCTGACTTGTCTTCTTCTGAACGGTCGTTATCACTTTCGGGAAGTATAACTGGTCTTCTGATAGGGACAGTCATCGAGGTATTATCGCTTTCGGAATCTAAATTGTCATCATCACTAAACATGTTCTCACCAGGAATGGAATTAGTGAGAAGATTTTTTCTTTACAACGCGTAGGGTCCATTCTGTTTAACAAGGTGAAAGGTAAATGTTTGAAGTGCGTAAAGCAAAAGGAATAAATAATTAAAGTGAAATATGTTACTGTTATAACTAAAGATCCAAATGCAGATTTTTTGAGTGCGTGCAATTCCATATTTGCGCAAGTGAAAATAATGTCTTAGAGCATACGAAACCAAATATGGAATGGAAAGAAACTGGTTAAGTGCGAGTCGTACTCCCACACCGAGTACCAATTTCAGGATCAACTTAAGTTGACAAACTTAAGTGTACGGACATACGCACTCAATGTATATGCAATAAACAAAAATATAAGTTTGTAATTATTTTTATCTATGAAATACATATAATATTTAACTTTTCACAATTTTTCCTTTATCTATTCTATAAGATGCTACTTGGTAGCAAATTTCAAGATTCTGAGCTCATGAAAATTGCCCTGTAGGTTTTGATTCCTCTGCGAGTTTCGAAAATTTGCGGTATTATATTATTTTTTATTAAGTGTAACTGCGTGCTCGGTAGCTGACCGCAGGTAGAATATAATATTAGTCTGATATAACAAAAGGAAATGGTTTACTTTTTGTTTATGTTGAGATTTAGATTACTCTTTACATACTTCAAATTTAAATTATATATTAAAATTTGAAAGTTCCAGAGTTTGAATCAGTCAATTACAAGACACAATTATTTTTTTACGGATGTGATTTACATCTTTCCTCTCTTGATGCATGTGTAGAATATTTATTTATTGAAATAAACTTAGGAATAAAAATTGCACTAGGGGTTATCCACCGTATTGTCCACCGAATAAAAATTACTTTAATGACCTGGAAATTGTTCTGGAAGACCCTCTTGCTAATTATACACAACTTTTATTTAATAATGGGTGACTTCAATACATGTCTTTTGAAGGATGATTCTCGGGCGAAAAAACTATACTCTACTCTGACGTCCTTAAATTTGGTTTGGCTTGGTTTCTTTTAATATGGCGTTCCGAGCGTGCCAGTTGAGCTCAAAATCACTTCGCCAATGTCACGTTGAATGGAGAACACACGATAGAGGTTGTACGGTAAAAAAAGATAATATTACATAACAGAAAAATGCATGTTTAAAAGAGTTCCCGGAAAAATACTGCCTTCACCTATAAGAAGACAAAAATATATATACAATATATAAACATAGAAGGTTAGTAATACCTATTATTTTACATCGATGTTACTTTATAGTTTAATTTTGTTATTCTTAATATATTTACATAAAAATTTACAAAGTGGACTAAACACAAACATTAACAAACACTGAACATTAAGGGGGCGGGGAACTTTATGAGGAAGGATATCATATAAGGGACGGATCAATTTAGGACAAGAGAAAAGGATGTGAGAAGGGGAACCGTCGTCAAGGCCACATTCACACAGAGAATGGTCCCTGACCCTGATCTTAGCCAGATGAACAGGTGTACAAGCATGCCCTAAACGTAAGCGACAAATTGTTGTTATAATTCTCAGTTCAGTAAATTTTTGAGTATAAAACCAAGGTCGCCTTGGGATAGAATGTTGGATAGAAGCATAGTACTTACCTTTCAGAAGCCTTGATCTTTCCCAGAGTTTTCTCCAGGAATCGTCCAGATGAGTAGATGCAAGGGACAACAAATCCTGGGCCGAATTTGAAAAATGATCTAAAGTGCCACACTGTATAGCTAATTTAGCGCAGGAGTCTGCAGATTCGTTCCCACTAATTCCAGAATGCCCTGGAATCCAAGCTAAAGTAATATCTAAACCCTTTAGATAACATGAGTACAATTCTTCGCGAATCCTTAAAACAATTGAAGACCTTAATTTGCTATGAAATGGATTACCTCTTAACGCCATTAAGCAGCTTAGTGAGTCAGTGAAAATAACCGTCTGTCTAAAGTCANTTTTTTAAAATATGGATTATTTAATCCGTTACAGTCTGGTTTTAGAACTGGGCACAGCACAACTACTGCTCTGGTGAGACTTACTGATGACATTAGATTTGCAATGGAAAAAAAGAATCTAACTGTGCTAGTATTAATAGATTTTAGTAACGCATTTAATTCCGTAGATCACGATATTCTTATTGCTCTTTTATCTAATGCTAATGTCTCAGATTCAGCTTTAGAATGGTTTTCGTCCTATCTTCAGGGACGTCAACAATCGGTTCGGGTAGGTCAGACTAGTTCTGACTGGCACGATATGAATGTTGGCGTGCCTCAATGCGGTATTCTTTCAGCTCTTCTATTCTCAGTATTTATCAATTCTATTCGTATACGTCCTTTATAACTTCTCGATACCATCTTTACGCAGATAACTTGCAGCTTTATATACATACCTGCGTGGATAATATTGTAAATACTATTTGCACCTTAAACACTGACCTTCGGCAAATATCATTATGGGCTGCTAACTATGGCGTTGAAGTTAACCCTGATAAATGTCAGGCAATTATTATTGGTAGCTCGCGTCAACTGGCCAAACTCGACCTCAACTCTCTACCTAAGCTTGCGTACCAAGGCACTGTTATAAAGTTAAGGACTTAGGTATTATTATCGATGACAAATTGTGTTGGGACGTATATATTTCTGATATTAACATATATACTATTTGTGTATGTATTTTATTATAGTTTATATATTCGTGTATGTGTATTGTAAGTTATTGTATTTTGTGTATATCATATTGTATTGTATTTTTTTTTGTTCGCACAGTTAACTATTAATTTAAATGATTGAGCACACCTACACAATTATCTCCCACACAACAAGGTTGGCTGTTAGAGAATGCTTTTTAGCGTTAAGCCCGTCTTTTGTACATGTATTTTTTATTTCTAAAAATGTGTGCAATAAAGGATAAATAAATAAATAAATTTACTTTAAATGAAATCTGTTAGTAGGAATCTCCAAAACTAGTATTATGACAGTTGTCTCCATTATACACGTGAAATCGAGATATTCCGTGTTAAATAGTGGAACTTAACGCCGCGCTTTGCCTCGTTACCAGACCGAATCAATAAAAATATTAAATATTGGATTTCCTCGAGTGGAAATCGACGACGACGGTCGAAAGGGCGCAGGTCCACCGAGGATTCAACCCACAATCAGTATATCTACACTCAGACGCTGTTTCACTGCGTAAGTTTAGCTGTACTACTTAACTCACCTAGTATGGGAACTATAAACATACGCAGATACAATTTCACTATAAAATAGCGTGAACAAATGCCCTCTATTTAACTTCCTCCGCGTGTCCTCCGTCACCTTCACCCCGTGTGACACTTCAACTGTACATAAGATAAGATAACCGTTAATTAGCTATTTATCAATATCTTTCTCCACTTAAAAGAGTCAGAATCAAAGTTACATTGATGTAGAGGTATGTATAAGGTACATTCGTCTCTAAATTTTTCCTTGTTCTTTTTGTATTAGATCGTCCCGAATTATTAATATAAATTATATTGTATGTTAGGCAAAAGAGTCCACTGTTTTGGGCACGATGCCCACTAACTTACCTAAGGTATCACATTTTTTGGTCTTCGTACAACTTTCTGTGTTGAGGTTAATAGGCTGACGATATAAGCTATAGTTAGTGATACTGCAACCATGGAAATTGGTAAGTAAGCAATAAGCAATTTTACGAGAAAACCAAAACTGATTGTGAGTGAATTCATATTACGACTCACACTTGGTCAATTTAAGCCCTCTGTGCCCAAAAAGTTTTGAGGGTTGGATCCACCACTGGCTAGATAGCACAACCCAACGCGGCGCTTTGAGAACTGCATATTGGATCCACAATTGGGATTAAAATTTACAATTTCTGGAAAACAATTGACTCTCTTTTAAATGAATCTTTTTTATTGAATTTATTACTTGTCTAATGATTAAATATAAATCATACATACATATGCTGATAATTTACATTTAAATCCTAAAAAAATATAAAATATTATTGTTCACTGATTTAAAAAAATCGAGAAGCAGGCCAGAGGTGCAGGGGCACAAAGTGTGACTAAAATCGGCTGGTTGTGGGTTCGATCCCCACCCGAGGAAATGAAATATTTATTTAAATTTATATTTTCATTTCTTCGCCCTGGTGTCGTGGCAAAGCGCGGCGGTGAGTTCCGCCACTCAATACGCAATGGCTCCAGAATTCGACAGAAAGTAGGGAACGGAGTGTCCTAACATTAGGTGTGCGGGATACAGCGTGAAGTTGATTATCGTACTCATATTTATTTTAGGTTCAGGCTGCATGTATGTCATTAAGACATTCCATTGTCCACTTTCTGTCGAATTCTTAAGACATTGCAAGTTGAGTAGCGGAACTCAATGCTGCGATTTCCTTCGTGAAGGGGGAAAGTGAAAATATTAAGCATTTTATTCCCCGAGTGTGAATCGATCCCACATCCGTCGCTTTTACAGTATGCTCGCTCGTCTACTGCGTCGCTTGGCTTGGGATGTCCTCTAATTTCCTTCTAAAAAAAATAGTTTTAATTGCATATTACTTTAAACTCGAAATTCCTTGAGCACTCACCCTCTATACTGTGATGGGGAGATACACACACTGATATGAAGCTAAAAATATAGCTTACAATTCTCTTTGGTTTCTCACCACATAATGGGAATCATCATATTTGAGCATGATCATCATATTTGAGCAATTTTTAGTTGAATATTTTACTTAAAAAATTAAGTAGTAAAATTATAATATTAATAAAATTTATTTTAAATATAAATAAAATGTAACTATTAGTTAACTACGTCAATGAAACTCATTTTAATGATCGATACGCAAATAAACGTGTTCTTGTAATATAATCATTTTTTTAGTCAAAACTGGTACGAAATTACGATTTACTTTATTTGTAAACTGTATCTGGGCAGCTTTGTTTTTTCACGGTGACTTTATTTCCGAATCAAGATCAACAAATCTATGTACTGATTGAAATTACTATAAGAACGGTGGGGAGTGTATAAACACTAGGTTTTTAGATTCCCTGTACCCACTCTGCGGGATACAGCGTGAAGTAAAAAAAAACAATAATTTTTATATGGCAGACATGACAAGACAACACATATTCTAAATTAACGTGATGTAATACATACATATATTATCAATATCCTCACTCGACAATTGTCCTATCCATACCTATATTATAAATTCGAAAGTAACTCTGTCTGTCTGTCTGTCTTTTACGCAATCAGGGCCAAACCGCTAATTCAATTGTGATAAAATACTCATATAGAGAAACTTGAGGGTATTCGGATGAACATAGGTTACTTTTTTTCTCAATATTTGTAATTGTCGGTATATACTAATATATTAAAATATTTTTTAGTTTGACAGGCAATTTATTCTGCCATCTTAATAACAAACGACCGTTGCTAAGCAACGGTTTGCAAGGTTTGTTAGTTGTTATAAGAAAACGTCACCAAAACTGAGCTTGCTTAACGCATACATGGCGTGCGTGGACTCAACCTTATAAGATACATAAAAACAAAGTTTAACATAAATATGGTTCTTTAAATAATGACAATTAAAAAAAATCCGCGATGGTATATGTTTATCTCAAAAGGTTGAGCAAAAGTAACCATTTTAATTAATTTACTTTACATTTATCGGGTTTTTGTTGTATATATTTTCTATAATTT
Organism: Heliconius hermathena; assembly: GCA_013403705.1. Lineage (NCBI taxonomy): Eukaryota > Metazoa > Arthropoda > Insecta > Lepidoptera > Nymphalidae > Heliconius > Heliconius hermathena. Next base: position 117,213 of record JAAIXJ010001826.1, read on the forward strand.
GATATTCCTTATGAAAATGACTATAATAGTCACTTTTAGCATTTCATCTAGATTGAAATTATAGTTTACTGTATAACATTCTAATAAATAATTAAGGATCACTGATTCGAAATGACCTAGCCTACGAGCGGCAAAGCATGACCGACGCGAACGGGCAGATGACTTTGACGGTTTTGTAAATTTTCATATATTTTCGAACTACTGTTAATTTTTATGTAATTATTTACTATTTATAATTAATTTATACTTTTCTTTAGTTCCTCGCTTATTCGAGTAGTAGATTAGTTAGATTTTCATTAATTTCTTGGTGTGGTGTCAGTTGCAGCATTGCGCGGCATCGGCATAATATTATTTAAGTATTAAGGAAAGAATTGTTGGTTATTTCATCTCGGTTGGATGGTTATCTATACCGTTGTTATACACTTAATAAATTGTAGTTGTAGTTTTT
>JAAIXJ010001826.1:117718-189133 GCA_013403705.1 Heliconius hermathena
GAAAAAAAAAAAATTCGTTTCGAATACTACAATATGGGTATCAAATTCAAGAGCTCAATTTCAGGATTTCAAAAAGGTATATCATGATTATCATTACCATAATAAATTCTAACAAAAAAATGAAAAATAAAAAAATATTTGTAAAAACAAAAACCCGACTGCATCAAACTAAAAAGAAAATAAACAAGCCCAATAGTTTATTAGGATTAACAGTCGGGGCCTATAAGTAATTCTTCAATCAATAAAATCTTTACCAGGAACGCCGCATAATTTAAAGAGGTCCTGACTGTTTCTCTTTGGTTTCTCACCACATAGTGGAAATCATCATATTTAAGCAATTTTTAGTTGAATACTTTACTTAAAAAATTAAGTAGTAAAATTATAATATTAATCAAATTTATTTTAATTATAAATAAAACGTAACTATTACTTAACTACGTCAATGAAACTCATTTTAATGATCGATACGCAAATAAACGTGTTCTTGTAATATAATCATTTTTTTAGTTAAAACTGGAACGAAATTACGATTTACTTCATTTGTAAACTGTATCTGGGCAGCTTTGTTTTTTCACGGTGACTTTATTTCCGAATCAAGATGAACAAATCTATGTACTGATTGAAATTACTATAAGAACGGTGGGGAGTGTATAAACACTAGGTTTTCAGATTCCGTGTACCCACTCTGCGGGATACAGCGTGAAGTAAAAAAAAAAACAATAATTTTTATATGGCAGACATGACAAGACAACACAAATTCTAATTTAACGTGATGTAATACATACATATATTATCAATATCCTCCCTCGACAATTGTCCTATACAAAAATATTTTTTAAACCGAACCAATGGTTCCTGAGGTAAGGGCGTTCTAACAAATAAACATTTTAATCCTATTAAAGTACAGGTATATAAGTTTTTGTTTATTTTTTATATTTTTATACCTGTGACTTAAACATAAATTAGTTGTGAACTATCTATAATAATAATAATATTAGTACGATATGAAAGCTACTGTTGTGTCTTTTTTACATTATTATTATTATTTATTTTTATAAATTTCATAAAAATGAGATTTTTTTTAAAAAATAGAGTGAATTTTGTCCCACTTTTGCATAAAAATTACTGAACGCATTTAGATAAAACTATACTGACATATTTTTTAAATACATCAGGCACAGGCTGCAGTTAAAATTTATTTTTTAATAATTTGCCTATAACTTAAAAATAAGTTTAAGTAGGCGGAGCCGCGCTTGGGCTATTTATGAATATATCGCTATTTATAAAATAGCATAATATTGAAAAAAAAAACAATGGAAAACTAACTACTTATTGTCGTATATTCTATAAATCTGTTTTTTCTATAAATGTAAATTATTTATTAAAATTGACCTACATTGTAACTTTACTTTGCTAGTTCATTTGTAAAGAACTATTATAGATTTTACCAAGTCTACAAGTTTTTCTTATGTAGGCGTATATGTGCAATAAACAGAACTTACTTTTCCAAATCTTTCTAATAAATAAAAAAGTTACATGTAAGTGATTTTTATGTTAGTGTGACACGATAATATTATGCCTAATAAAATAACGGTCGAGTGGGACTCACGCACCAAGCGTTTCTTACCAATTTCTAATGATACCAAAAATGTTAACTTGACAGACGGACAGACAGACAGTCAGACAGACAGTAAGTAATCCTATAATCGTTATAACTTTAGAGAATCTTCAATAAGTGTCAAGCTGAAATTAATATCAAAAGTCCTTTTAATCACACAAATTGCTCCTCCATCGACAATCGCGACTCGAGCTTGACGAGCGAAGAGAGCGAAGTGAATGGGAGTGGCTGAGCGGAGCGAGGAGAAGGAGATAAATAATATCTGTCAAGTAAGATTTGAACCCACAACCACCGCGTGCAATCAAAATCAACTAAATGCATACAAACTCACATGCTATGTGAAATCACATTCATAAAATGCTCTTTTAAAATGACTGAAATCATGCCAAGTAAATATTTTCGTTTGTGAAATTAAAACTATTTTCATACGATCGTCAAATGTTTTGCGACGCAAATAGATGTTACCTTGATGTTATCTCAGTTTTTCTTTTCATAATCTGATCTAAAAGTTAGATGTTTTAAGGACATGCTATTTGACTTGAAATCATGACTTCGGAAAAAGTAATAAAAATAATGAAAAATTCAATCATTTTTTAATAATATTAAGAGAAAGAAGGTGCTTAAACAAAGCGCCTTCTTTCTCTACCGAACTATAATACCGAACTGTAAATAGATAGGTTGCGGGTTTGATCCTCGCTAGAGGAAATGAAATATTTGATATTTTCATTTCTCCGCTCTAGTATAACAAGCGCGGCGTTGAGCTCCGCCACTCAGCAAAGCCTCCAGAGTTCGGCGGAAAATGGGGGGCGGAATGACTAACACTAGTGTCCCTCTAACTATACTTGCTACATACAGGTTACAGCGTGAAGCTGCGAGTGCACTCGGATAGCTCCCAACTAATCCCATGCCTGATCTACACTCCACTCGCGCCTCAATCTCAAAGTCTCTCGGCACGAACCGAATCTCGGCGAGTTGGGGCTGCAGGAGTCCCACACATTCTCGATTTATTCAATTATTTATTACACTCTTGCAGAGTGTGATTGTAAAACAAACCAAAAACAGCGACAGCGAAGTGGAGCGAGAGAAGACGAGCGTACCGTCCACTGTCGTACCCTCATTTCCTCGTGTAGCCTGATGGAATGTGGATTAGACATTGACATAAGACTCGATAATTCTCGAAAGAAAAAATAATTATTTTAGCATATTTATTACTGAGGAGACGTAATCAATTAAAACCTCGAGACATAGCACGTAAATAAAAAGATGTATGTTTGAAGTAGAATACTTGTATTTATAAGAAAATATATTTTTGAGTATTTTCTTAAATTACCTTCATCTATGAGTGAGAGAGTAATACATAGTGAAAGAGGAATAGAAACACGGAAAGACAAGTATAGGCAACCCGTAGCTGCATTAAACTTTATCAATCAATTTTTACTATTTCGGCTCGTGGAATTCATCAGAATATACATTTTTCGTAATCCTAGTTATTCCCTTCGAAATAAAAAAAGTTAGCCACGTTCGAGAATGTCGAGATAACGTTGTTTTTTTACAACTGTATAGCCATCTCCCATCTTTACGTCACTCTCAAATTCAGATTAGTGGAATATACATGATTTACGCCCAATATTAATAACCTATCAATATTAATAATCTAGAGATTGGATAGATGTATGAAACAATCTAAGATTGACGTTGGAGATAGGTTATTAATATTGGGCGTTAGCATGTAACTAGCTCACTCTACCTTAATGTGACGCGCTCGGGAATTTCAGATGATCAATTTTTTTGGCTAATCTTGATCTTTTATTCAAGACGGGCGGCCATATATATGGAGCTCATATTTGTTGGAAGTACTTAACCGAGTACTAGGAATCCCCCAGTATATTTATGTGTCTGTTATATTTTTTAATTTTTAATTTTAACCACTCGTCTCTAGGTACATTAATAGCAATTTGTGTCAAATTACAAACCTAATGGATGTACTTATTGCACTTATTATTGTCGTTATTTAAGTATTCTTTTGTTTATTTTTTCTTATACCATGTATAAGCCGTTTGTAACTTTTTGTTGTGGAATATTTTTTTTCATTATTAATAAGTACATTAAAATATAACTTTGGACATTTTGAAAATTATGTTATGTTTTTATAGCTATACTGTATACCTATTGTATATATCAGCTTTAGGTCCAGAATTAAGCTCGTGACGTGAATTACAGTGCGACTGGTAGTTCGATAGGTTGTGAGTTCGATACCCACTCGAGTAAATTAAATATTTAATTTTTATTTCTTTGCTTTGGCAATGAGGTAAATCGCAGTTTTACCACTCAACACACAATCCCTCCAGAATTCGGCGGAAAATAATGGACCGGAAGGAATTGTCTTAATGGAAACGGATTGGGTTCCCAGATTCCCTCCGCCTACCCTGCTATGTGTAGATTGCGGGATACAGCGTTTTATTAAAGTTTTATTGACCACACTTATTGTAACGAAAAGCAAATTCTTTAAAATAAAAAAGTTAACAGACGGACAAATTCATTTAACAAAATATAAGTACATACTGTGGATTTTATTCTTATCGGAAATATTTCCAATAACACTAAGAACGCTATCGATTTTCATTAAAGCATTCCTGAAGGAAAATGCCGAAGTGGTCGGATCTTAATGGCATGACACTTGAGGATCCTCTATTGTATATTATAAGTATATGAAGAATATTATTTAGGCATAAAATATAGAGGCAGTCGTGGTGCAGGGACACCATCATACGACTGTAAAGGCAACAGTTGTGGATTTGAATCCCCTGCAGGGAATAGAATATTTAATTTTTGAGACATTGCCTGTTGTTGCGTGAGTGGCAGAACTCGATGCCTGCGTGAGGATTATGTAATCTTAGAATTTGAGTAGTTTTCACTAACTTCTTGCTTCATGATAAAATTATTCCAACTTAAATATAAATATCTACATATTATTAGAGGCTAGTCGTGGCGCAGCGGGACAAAGTGTGACTGTAAAACCGACTGGTTGTGGATTCGATCCCCACTCGAGGAGATGAAATATTTACTTAAATTTATATTTCCATTTCTTCGCTCTTGTGTCGAGGCAAAGCGCGGCGTTGAGTTCTGCCACTCAACACGCAATGCCTCCAGAATTCAGCAGAAAGTAGGGAACGGAGTGTCTTAACACTAGGTTCCCTCTGCCTACGGGTATACAGCGTGAAGCTGATAAAACATAAAAGAATGTAATCTTAAAACTTCAGTAGTTTTCAATAACTTCTTGCTTCATGATAAAATTATACCAACATAAATATAAATATCTATATATTAATACGTGAAGCAAAAACTTTGGATCCCTTATTTACGACAATTGCGCGGACGGAGGAGTGTGAAATATGGCACACTTCTAGTTTATATGTAGGAGAAGTGTAGAATGCAAATATTTTTTCTAAATAATGCATAAAAACACATTAAATTAATAAAATAAGTAAAACATACACTAAACATACACAATGCGTATTGTACACGTCAACTGGTTCTCTGTATGTAGAGACCGTAGCGTTTGGCGCTCCGTTCTCTCTGACTACCCCGCTAGGGATAAAACGTGAAGCTAAGTTAAGTTAATTGGTTCTTTGGTATGCCTAAATATGCCGTTGTAGTTTTATAAAGTAAATAATATGAGTTTGTGATAAATTGCTATTAACATTTTAACAGGCGATATTTTCTATAATTTAATTATTTGTAAATATATATAGAAGCCAGTCGTGGCGCAGTTGTGAGCTCGATCCCCACATGAGGGAGGGGAGGAATATTTATTTAAACTTAAATTTTAATTTCTGCGTTCTGGTGCCGAGGTAAAGCGCGGCGTTGTGTTTCGCCATTCAACACGCGATGCCTCGAAAAATTCGACGGAAAGTGGGTGACGGAGTGTCCTAACACTAGGTTTCCTCTGCGTGCTGTGTGCGGAATATAGGGTGAAGCTGATTTTTTTTTGTCAAAAGATATATAACATGATAAAAGAAAAATTATCAATCCTATAAGTGTATTTATTTGTTTTATAAAACTTCAAAAATAATTATGAGTTTCACACATTCAAATAGCGTTATTTTTGTAAGTCGTCGTTTTGCCTATTTTAAAACCATACGTCGATTGAGTAAAAGAAATTTTATTTCTAACTATTTTTGAGTTTCAACTTGGATTCTCTGTGCTTTGAAAATCTCATGCATATGTATTTATATAATATAATATAATACTAAATATTTTTATTTTGTACTGTAAATTACATTGATTGTAACGCTGCCACAAAATATTTTTTTTTAATTTTCAGCTATTCTTTTGTTTCTTGTATTTTAAAATATTATAATTATGTTTTTGATATTACAAATATAAACTGCTATAGGTTATTAGATCAAAAGATTTTATTAGTTTTAAAGTCCTTTATAACCAAATTACGATCAAAATTATGTTAAGATAATTTAAATTTTAAGTGACGCCATCCTGTCGCGACCGTGCCTATCAAATACGCTATAGCTAGTCTTAATGTATACTATAGTGATAGATCAGATTCCATTATTTTTAATAGTCTACTCATTGATGAGTAGCAATATTCTTAATAAAGTTTTCTCTTATATCTGATATGATAATACGAAAAACTAGAATTAGTGGAAATTAAAGTAGTGTCTTGTCACTAGATTATACTAGGCAGGCCTAACCTGCTAAATATATTTTCCTGCGTACAAGAAAATAAGAAATGAAATTATTTCTGTTCCAGATAAAATGGAGCAGGCAGAGCAGGTGCGTTGCTCTTCCAGCGAGAGTGACAACTTCGAGAAGATAGATTCGGAGGAGGTCCAGCGTGAAGGCAGTGTACGTAGTTTTATTGAAATAAAAATCATGAAATATCTTTAATGTAGGGCGGAATAAGTCGTCTTTTAATTGAATTATTCAAATATATTTCAGAAAAATAAAAATCAATAAATACAGAAGTATGTCGTTGAGGCCAGTTGTGGCGTTGGCAGAGGTACAAGCGTGCAGTTGTAAACGCGACTGTTCGTGGGTTCGATTTTCACACGAGGAAATTAAATATTTAATATTTTCTAACGAGGCGAAGTGCGGCGTTGAATTCCGCCACACATGACATAACTCGCAATGCCTAGACAATTCTGGGGTAAATGGGAAACGGAAATATCTTAATGAGAACGAAGTATTTTTAACACCAGCTTTCCAGGTTCCATCAACCTACCCGTCTATGCGCGGAATAAAGCGTGAAGTAAAAAAAAAAGAAATATAGTAAATGACAGACTCTATTGCTCCAAGTTACATGTGAAAACCCCGTTTTCGAGATTTAAAAACGTTGTATTATTTTTTTAAGTAACTAACTGGGTAGTTATTACAACCACCTTCCCCACTGCGTGTATATTATTCCTTTTTATTTTAATGCGAAAATCACTATTTTCAATTACAGAAAGAAGACCCTCATTTCATCATAGGGGACGAAGGGTCAGATGTAACACAAGAGGATGAAGGTCCAGCCCATGAGGGAGGTGACTCGTTCCCCAACGCTCCCCCACCTAATATACGACCGAAATTGACTTTAGCCCAGCAGCTAGCTTTGGCCGAGAAGAGAAGTAAACTTAGGTATCTACGTTTTTTTTGTGAGCGTAATTATTGTGCTATTTTAGAGTGTAGAATGATGTAAACTTAAACTACATTATTTTAAGAGAAGTATTTTTTAGAAACAAAATATTAAAAAAATAAAATATAAAAGTGTATATACGTATATAGCTTGGGAGGCAGAAATAGCCTAGTGTTAAGACACTCCATTGTCCCAATTTCTACACATTTTACGTAATGAATGGTAAACTAAAAGCCGCTTTGTTTTACTGCACAAAAGAAAAGAAAATAATTAAAAATACTTATAAAAGCGAGACAGTAAATATAACTTAACAAGTTATATATACAACACATGCGTTTAAAATAATGCCATCAGAAGATATCCATCTAATAAGAAATTTGCCATCAGAAGATTATTAAGATTAAGATAGCGTCCCTACACCGAGAAATTCTACCAGACCGCGGCTGCAACAGTCTTTATCGAACCCCCGGGAACGTTTGTGTGTGATCTTTCTGAAGATACTTGTTACGCTTGCTTATATTAAAATTGTATTAGAATGGTGATTCGTGATGTTGTTTGATTTGCGAGATCAATATAAGTCGTTGGATCGAACGTAATACCTCCAGGCGGGCGATATGTTAAGTAAACGCACGGCATACACTCCAAAGTCGTGTCTCGAGTACTTTTTGTCTCGGGTTCGAACAAGGTACCAGAACCATAGGCGGACTCTACTACATATACCAGAGTTCCAGGACATAAAATAACACCACACACTTAATAATCTTATACCAAGCCGTAGAACCAGAGTGGTATATAATATGTCAACGACCAACGCCATACAAGCACTCGGGACGTCTATACAGGAATTACTCTAGATTATTATGATTTTAAAAATATGCGGATTATATTATAAATAATTAACTATGCTATTTATGTGTATTGCCATGCATATTATTATTATTATTTTTTTAATTCATTTACTTCATCATACCCAAGGTACATACTGTTACAATGTTCCAGATCTTAAATTTTTATTTTAATGGAAATTGCTCATCACGCTTAACAACTTTTTGTTATCATCATAATCAATTATGCCTTTCCGTATCCACTGCTTGACGTACACCTCTCCATCCCAATTTGGGAACGAATTTCATTATTTCTTATAGTTTAGCTGGACCACTAAAGTTTAACATCAGGGGTGGAAGTCTTAAAAATCAAATATAGTCTAGACCCTGCCCAGACCTAATAGCTACACAACAAAAAAGTTTCATTCAAATCGGTCCAGTAGTTCAGAAAATGTGCGTATACCTACAGACATACAGACAGACAAATTTTATGAATCATATTCTAAGAATTATTTATTATAAGCCTTTATTTTTACGTAAATATATTTATTGTGACACAATTTTATTATGGCATAAATGTCAGTTTTAAGATCATTTTTATCTGAAAGGGCCAAAATATATCTATATATTTTTACTAATATAATAAAGCGGTAGTTTGTTTATTTGTTTAAACGCTAAGATTTCTGGAAAAGTCCGATTCCTTTTTTTTCTGCAAAAATAGTTAAATACGTCATTACATTGTATGACAAAAATCTTAAATTTTATTTATTCAAAAAAAAAATTGTGACAAAAATTAACTGAAAATTACAAGGTGATATTTCATCGATTTTTATTTGAAATGTTATTTCATCATTATTATTTGAAATATAATGACGATAAACTTCGGCTTTTAAAGCATGTAATTTGGACGTATACTTTTCGAGAAAATGTAAAATTAAAATAATACAACGCTCTATTTAGGGCCAAAGCCTAGGCTCAACTGGAGTGGGGGACGCCCTTACCGCTGATTACGTCCTCTCAAGGAGCCACTTAGTGCTTGGACTTTCTCAAAATTATAAAAACAAGTTGTTCATGGTTAAATATTTATAAATCTGTTGGGAAGTGCAGCACAATAAAAGTATTATATATATATATATATATATATATATATATATATATATAAGTTGGGTGCTAGTGTAATTATAATTTGTTCATGTATCAACGTACCCCTAGTTTGGGACACTTTAATACAAATTAAATTTTTTGATAATCCTAAGGATTTCCATTCATTTTGTTCCCCGTCTATCCGTCTGCCAAGACCATTTAACTCAAGCTAAAATTAATATGAAATATTCAGATCTACGGACTTATGAAGAAAATATTCAGCTTCTAAATATACGCAATCGAAAGATTATTAGAGATTTATGCATCGTTTATGCTGAAATTTACCCAGATACCCAGGGGTATATTATTTTGTTTCAGCAGTCCGACAACACTACCTCTAAATTTAAAAAGCTAAATACAAAAAAAGTGCAAAAAAATATTTTTTCACACGTTTTGATAAAGTAAATCTATTGTATGTATGTAATATGTATGTAGCTTTACATTTTGCATTGGTTTTTTTATTATAATACATTATTTTTATTATAATACATTATACAGGCAGTTATTACTCAGATTTCTTTGTTTCATTATTTTTTTCACTTAATTACGAAGTTCTGTAACTGACTATGATAAAAAATTCAAGAAGAACAGAGAAATCATTCACTTCTAATCGTTTTAAAATAATTATGAAACATGACGATTATACGCCAATAAGTGACAATATATAAAATGGCACTTTAAGATAGAGAACGAAGTTGAAGAAGAAATGGAATGCCTAACCCCATTAGAGTTTGGGCTCGTTATATTATACCTATGTATATTCTTTTCATTTCTCTTGGTGAAGAGGAAATGGCAATGGAATTAGAAAGTGGCTAAGCGCTTGTGCTTAGTTTTTTAAACTGATACCTAGTCATTGTTCATTGAACATATTACATATACCTGTTAAATATTATTAATGAGCAGTTTTGAAATGAGGCCAGTCGTGGCGCAGCGGCACAAAGTGTGACTGTAAAACTGACTGGTTGTGGGTTCGATCCCCACTCTAGGAGATAAAATATTTACTTAAATTTATATTTCCATTTCTTCGCTCTGGTGTCGGGGCAAAGCGCGGCGTTGAGTTTTGCCACTTAACACGCAATGCCTCCAGAATTCGGCAGAAAGTGGGGAATGGAGTGTCTTACACTAGGTTCCCTCTACCTACCCTGCTGTGTGCGGGATACAGCGTGAAGCTGATTTATTAAGTATTATTAATGAGCAGTTTTGAAATGCAAATGCACATAAGTAGGTACATTTTTGTTTATTTGATAAATAATTGAATGTATTAGTTCTAACTGCTAGAGTTGTAGTTAAATAGACAGCATTTTAAAAAAGGAAAAAAACAACTAAATTACCACAATATATATAACTATTACAAAATAGTTTTTTTTTATTCAATTCAACCTACGTACGTAGTTCCTGAGATTAGCGAGTTCAACAAAAGAAATTTTTCTGCTTTATATTATCGGTGTATGTGAATAAATATTTTTAGATTTTTATTTTTTTTAAGTGAAGCCAGTCGTGGCACAGGGGCAGAAGTGTGTGTGACTGTAAAAGCGACTGGTTGTGGGTACGGTTCCCCACTCGAGGAAATGAAATACAATATTCTCATATATTTGCTATGCACTATATCTCATTTGCCTATCCTGCTGTGTGCGGGATACAGCGTGAAGATGAGCAAATATTTTGAATTTAACTGTACAATTTACGACTGATCATTGATTAAATTACAAATGAGACACGCATATTTATTTGGTCAAATAAGTGAAGGTTATTTAAAAATTATAATATAAGTACAAGTATAATATTAATAAAACAAAACAAAAAATGGACGCTACTCACAAATCATATTCACGTTCACGATCAGGTGATGTCAGAAATGGCGGGAAAACTGTCAAAATAATGACACCCAACAGTACGTATCTAGCGTCCGCTTTAGACGCACGACGGTTGACAGTTAAACAGCTTAAATACGTAAAAAATATTTTATATCATAAAATATAATATAAAATTATTGGGTGGTACATATTTAAATAAAAAGTTATTGAATGCTATTATAACTTTTATATATTTTGTTTACGGTTCCAAAGTTGTAAGAAAAAGTGATGTTCAGTGATTCATCGATAACTATTGTTATCATTGTAATAAATATTNTATATATATTGTAAAAATTGGACAACAAAGTAATATATCACTAGGTCCCGACTAATAAGTTACTACATCTATGTGCTAACTGTAACGGAACCAAAACGAGAAATTTTATTTTTTTACTTAATTAATTTTCATGCAAGTACGTCTCGTAGTAGGTCAGCGAGTATTCTTATGGTTAAAAACCTTGACGCAACTGTGGAAGGCTGTTTAGTTGGATTAAATAAGAGATGTTAGCAATGAAAGGAAAATTCAATCAACTATTTTAATAATTTCATATCTTTGGATTATTTGTTATTTACAGTTGAATATTTTTTGTATAGATATTATGACTATAGCTTTTAGAAGATTACTTGTTAAATCAAATTTGCACTTTAACTTACATCAGTTGTTGCAACTTGTGATTACATTTCATTTTTTAATTAAAAAATAAATAATCGTGTGATAGTAAACGCGACAGGTTGTGGACTTGATTCCCATTCGAGGTAATTAAAAAATTTATATTGATGTCGAGGCAAAAGGTGGCGTTGAATTATGCCACTCAATACGCAATACCTCCACAATTCTCTATACATCTAGTTATAAGACAGCGCTACTACTTCTCACATTACAGCACGTTTAAGTAGTAAAACTCAACGCCGCATTACCTCTATAGTAAACATTTTTTAAGGGAAAGTTTTTAAATAGAATAATTTTTCCGAGTAGGATTTATATCTAGAAGTATTATGCTCCGTCAGGCCAATAATCACCCACGCGCCACAATGGCTTCAATAGCATCGACGTGTACGATGGATGTGTTTGATTAATATAAAAAAAATTAAATTTACAATATAGTGATGGGTTGATTACATTATTTCATTAAAACAAATGCTATAGTTCACATGATGTGGACGTGATGAAGTCGGTAATGACTGTTTTTATATACATACTAGGTGTATAAAAACAAGATTCATTAAAAATTAATAGTTTTAAATTTTTCTTTACATGGAAATCTTGTAACATTCAGTTTCAATAAATTTTCATTCACAATGTTATTTTAAGTCTTTAAGTATAGGGATAGATAAGCAATAAGAGACGAAGGATGTCCTACTTAGTCTTCTGACAGATCTATTGTAAGGTAATAAGATGTGCCATTATGATAAATATATTATTTCAATATTTTTTTTTACCTTCGGTACTTTTTTAGGTTTAAACAAATTACCCTTTTGATAATTAAAAGAGTGGAATATGTAAAAATTGTAATTATCAGTATTAGTAATTTATTAATCATTATTATTCATTGACTGTGCCAGTAGTACTTATTGTAAATATAATCTGCAAATAAGATTACCCAATGACGCATCGCTTTATGATTTTTAAAGAAATTATTTAAACAATTGACGATACTACTAAATATATGTGGTGACGTAGATTGTACAACATTAGTAGTATTGTAAATATTTATATGTAGAGCTGCCAGAAATTGTCATTTGCAAGAGGGCTCGTCTAAATCGTTAGAGTTACGATGCCAGATACTTTGCTGCCAAGCATTAGTACGAACTACGAAACAAACATTATAATCGACTTGTAATATATACATTTTATCTATATGGGTCTTCTTTTTTTTCGTCTTTTTTATGAAAGACAGATAAAGCGTACTTTGAAAACATTATGCATTATTCTAGTTTTAAAACGAATAAATTATATGTTTTAATTTGAAATTATTTAGATACATGAATAGGTACCACTCTGTTTCTCCCGAACATTTTAAAGCAAACAATAAAAATCCGTAATAACACTATGAGGAATGAACATAATTTAACCGCTTGTTTGTTAAGGAAATAATTTGTTTTTCTTACCATTGATTTTTCCTTATATGCTACATATTCAGAAAATCCTAGTTATAAGGACAAATAATAATGTTAGTGTAACATTATTACGTTATGGAATAAAATTTGATATATATTTTACCATTTCAATTGAAGAGAATTATGTATATTCTATATATAATTAAATTAATTGCATGAAAACATTCATAATTTTTTCATTCGTGAAATAAATATTTAAGAACAAAATATAGTTTTTTCGTTATAACTTTATTACCTATGCGTATGAATAAATACGCAATTGTATTCGATGTAAATGACGATATAAACTTATTCTCTCATACAAAATTTGTTAAGCAAATGTCACAATTTTACCTAAATTGATCATTAACTGTTTGTTAACCTTCATGGTTTCTTAATCTAATATATTAATTATTTAAATTAAGTATTTATATTCGACGTAGCTTCTATTTAAAATTATATAATTACTAAACTTCTTATATTGTATGCTCATATAATTTATACTTAATGCAAGGACATACAATTCAAGACGAAAAATACTTTATAAAGTATTTTTAAATTTATATATTATGTTATCGTAATTTATCTTGCGTGATTATTTGATATATCAATATTGTATACAATTTTTTTATTTTACGATAATATAACGAATAATTTATATGATAAATAAAAAAAAACATTTATTATTAGAATTGGTCTAAATCACTAATTACTGAAAGTTTATCGATAAATATTTAAAATCACTAATTTGACACCTATGTAACTTCCGACACCATCGTAAGGCAAAGTCATATACTTAAAAATATTTTTTAATTTTTTAAGCGTTTTATTATTTTTGTTAATTTGCAACAATTTATTGCAATTCCAATGGAGTTTTCTAACTAGTGTGAAATACAATATAGGTAACGTTATACAATACAAGATTTTTTTAGCTTATCGCTAACTATATAACAGGGTATGTAGATGGAACCTGGGAACCTAGTGTGTCTTTCTAGGTTGTAGTATCTACTCTTTTCAGACGGTTCCGATTTCCACTTTCCGTCGAATTCTGCAGGCATTACGTGTTAGCGGACGTAACTCAACGCTATATAAGGAAATGGAAATATAAAAAAATATATTGTCTTGGCTGACCTTAAAAATGGTATAATTGTTTTTGAATGCCGTATCGTCGCGTCTTGCTAGGTTAATTTGTATATCATGTATTATAGTAAAGATAAAACAGTACGAAAAGTCTAGATATTAACAATTAAATATTAGGATAGAAATATGTTATTTGAAAATGCGCTGCCTATACTTTACTATATATAGAAAAAAAATTATCTGTATATCATTTTAAAAAATAGACAAGATAATATCTTAAATTATTAATCTAGTAGCTACGTAAATATTTAAATTGTATATTAATTTTTTTCAACAGTTGTTTTTCTCAATATGTTAGACTTTTTACGTATAATCAGAATAAACAGAAAAACATTATTTCTATTGATAATATAATCATTAGAGGCACTTAGAGAAAAACAGCAACGAATATTGTAAAATTCTATGTATTCAGATCTGCAGCGTATATTATTGTTTATTTATTCTTGTAGGTCTGTATCATATATACGCATGAAGCACATATGTGTACATAATTTTAAGTAATAAATAAAAATAAGAAATTAAATCATATTTTATCGATATCGGCTTTTTATAAGCATATATGGATATATGCTTTTTTAACAACACTATATAAATATTAACGTTTTGTAATAGTGAAAAGTGAAAGTGTAGTGATGTACCAATACGTTATATGAGCTGTATATTGCTGGCAATACCTTTGGTCACAATTTCGAACTACATAAGTAATTTATTCGCGATGTTGACGAAGCGACGGACATCAAAACGCTTTGTTTTGGGAGATACATCTGTAGATGAAGGCAACTGGGAGGATGAGGCTACAGATGTTTTGCCTTCTGAGTTAATTCAAAAGTTCCAAATGAAATTAGATGCAGATCCAGATAATGAAGATCAGGATGAAGTTGTACAGGAACAAGATGGAAGGCTGCTTAGACCGCCAGCAGGAACCTTACAGTAAGTTTTATGTAAAGATTAATATTTAATATTAATATTTTTATTTTACAGATTGAGGAAATTTCGACTGAATACATTTGTGGCGCAGTATACAAAATCATTGTCCACATGTAAATTACTTATTAGATTTAAACGGTCAATTGTACCTGGTTAAAGCAGTTAAAGTTAAGATTTAAACCGTAATCTTGTCATTTATCCTACTAAAGTTATACATGTGAAACCTTGTGAAGACGGATGCTTGTTCCAACTTCACGTAAAAACTACTAAACTGATTTTGATGAAACTTTATGATAATATCGCTTATATATTAAAATAACGCATAGGCTACAATTTATGTAAAGATTTTTATGATTATTTTATTTCTCAAACTCGGTAATATTGTTTATTAAAAACATTAAACACTTAAGAACGTTACATTAAGAATAAAATCGAATAAGTTTAGCTTATTCAATTTTACTTTTGTAATATAATCTCTATATATAATAAAACAGTAAAAATATTTTGTGTTCTGTACATTACACATTTAGTAATTTTGATTGAAATGGATAGAGGGACACTTGAAAAGATTAATAGAAAGCAAAAATATTTTTTTTTGAATTTCTTGTCGGTCTGTCAGTCTGTCTGTCTGTATGTATAGTCACGCTAATCTCCGAAAGTACTGAACCGATTAACTTTCACCGATTGCTTTGGTTTAACTCAACTTAACATTTTAAGTTTGGTACATAAAAAAATCAGTTCATTAAAAAAAAGTTATCGTCATTTGAATGAACTCGAGGCATTAGTTTGTCTGTGAATGTTATATAGCAATCGCGCTGGTAAGATTCTTGGCTAAAGAAACTATAAATAATATATTTTTAAAGCACTATTGTTCAGAGTACAAGCAATAAAGTAAATAAAATTGAATTGTTAGTGAAGGTTACCTTCATAAATCATAACAGTTAAGTTTAAGTCGTAATTAATTGATTTGATCTTCAAAGAAATATTAAGTAAAAAAAATAAATAAATTAGCTTCACGCTGTATTCCGCACACAGCAGGGTAGGCAGAGGGAACCTAGTGTTAAGACACTCCGTTCCCCACTTTCTGCCGAATTCTGGAGGCATTGCGTGTTGAGTGGCAGAACTCAACGCCGCGCTTAACCTCGACACCAGAGCGAAGAAATGGAAATATAAATTTAAGTAAATATTTCATCTCCTCGAGAGGGGATCGAACCCACAACCAATCGGTTTTACAGTCACACCTCGTGCCTCTGCGCCACGACTGGCCTCAAGTAAGTAAATACATAGATTAAGTAAATACATAGACGTTCGTTCGTTTGAAATAAATCTACATAAAAATGCCTAAAACCAGCCGTTCTACGTGTACTTTGTAATAACTGCATATAATATTTACCAATTGTATAAAGAAAATTATGAATCTTTCAAATTAATAATTTAACATTTAAAGCTATTTCTGAAGGAGTAAATTAAATTATTCACTGACATCAGCACATTTAACAGAGTTTTAAAATTATAATGAGACGTATATAACATTGAGGCCGGTCGTGGCGCAGCGGCACGAGGTGTGACTGCAAAATCGACTGGTTGTGGGTTCGATCCCCACTCGAGGAGATGAAATATTTACTTAAATTTATATTTCCATTTCTTCGCTCTGGTGTCGAGGTTAAGCGCGGCGTTGAGTTCTGCCACTCAACACGCAATGCCTCCAGAATTCGGCAGAAAGTGGGGAACGGAGTGTCTTAACACTAGGTTCCCTCTGCCTACCCTGCTGTGTGCGGGATACAGCGTGAAGCTGATTTGATTTGATTTGTATATAACATAGATAAAAAGAACGTAATGTTACAGAAATATATATGTATAATAAATATTTAGTTTTATGTATATTTTTACAAACATCAAATAGCAACATTGGTCGTACTTTTTAATTCAAAACAATAAAAAATCAATCATATTATTATAGAATATTACAAATTAAAGTAATAAAATTCATACTAGAAGTCATTATAGTTGTCAGTCAATTCTATTAATTAAATCAATAATCATGTAGCTTAATCGGGCGAAACCGCGGGCGGGCCGCTAGTGTAATAATAATTTAGTATTATGAACACTTTAAAGACGTATTAACATTTTTTAAGTGTCAATTTGATTTAAATTTCAATGTAAAAAAAGTTTATAATACGTATTCAAATATAAATATTTATAAGAATTTTGTACATTTTATTATTCTGAGGTGAAACAATGAAAAAAAAAACCGATATGACGTTATAATATAAGAAAATATTTTAAAAAATATGATCACTATTATTTTTTTTTTGAAAATATTTAATCATTTTATCCAAGTGAGATTTCACACAATTGTTGATAATAAACACTTATGTTACTAAGGAGTAAAAGTTTAGTTGTGTGTGTGTTTAGTGTTGGTAATCTTTACGAATCTTCAGACTATTAGCGTAGCAAGTTGAGTATACCCAATATTTATCACAAGCTTATCCTTTATCTTAAATTGTTTTATGATATCGTTGATAAGAGAAGCAAAAAAGATTGTGAGTACAGAAGAAAACAGAAATACTGAAATATATAAACGATCCGAATTAATGAATCGTCCCAATTTCTATACTAAAAACATATACTATTATATAAATTCTATATACCATAAATACATCATAAGAAAACATTAGAATTTAGAATTTATAATCTATCATTTGTATTTATAATTCATCATCATTGATGTATACAAAACTTATGTAAAATAATAGTATGATTATGGTAACAGATGTATAATAAATGTAGTTAATAGTTTTGTATCGTATAAAAAATTACATAATTACTGCTAATTATAGTTATGATTTTCAAGATTTTCTTGTCATTTTATTACAGAAATGAACAGATTTTTATGATGACTGCATTAGTTTGCAGTGCGTAAATATATATATTTAAAAAAAATTAAATCAGTTTCACGCTGTATCCCGCACACAGCAGGGTAGGCAGAGGGAACCTAGTGTTAGAAACTCCGCCGCGCTGTGCCTCGACATCAGAGCGAAGAAAAAGAAATACAAATTTAAATAAATATTTAATTTCCTGTTGGGAGTGAGCAACATTTAGCTTCACGCTTTATCCCTAGCGGGGTAGTCAGAGAGAACAGAGCGCCAATTGCTACGGTCTCTACATACCTCTTTCGCTTCGTCCACTGTCATCAATCTCTTCATACATGTCCTCCGGGAGGTTCTCATGCTTTTTACGTGAACTTCCTCCAGTATCTGTGATACTGTGTTTTCGAAGGTCAACCGAGGTCTCTCCTACCTCTCTTACCACTCTCTTTTCCATCATAAATCTTTCATCATTCTTTCATCACTCATTCGTTCGACGTGCACAAATCAGCTGAGCACGTTCTACTTCATTCTCACCGTGGCATCCTCGCTAGTACCTGCCATTTCTGTGTATCTCTTCATTGCGGATTCGATCAGCTAAGATGACTCCGCTTAAAAAAATCCGCATCGAAAATTATCCATTCAACATATACATGATCAGACACCTTTAGAACATGATTTCTATGTAGAATAGTCAGATATAAGCATGGGCAAGCTTTATAATAAAGTAAGCAATACTACTACTAGCAATACAATTTTTAATAATATATTTAATTATACAATTTTAAGGAAAAAATAACGGAACGGCCTTATAGTCATATGATTATTGTCTTTATATGAATTTGTTGTCTGACTATCCATCTATCAAGATTATGTATATCTTGATCGGATTGAGATATCAAATATTCAAGTCTACGTTTCCTTAAAACACAAAAAATATATAATAAAAGACAACGTAATCAAAAGATACCACATTTATTCAATTTTTTCGGTGGATTTTTTTACGTTTGCCACGTAATCAAAATCTATAGGCTATAGGCACATCTCATAAACCTACAACTATGAAATTGGCACAATATGAGAACTTACAATTAATAAAGGCAAAAAAATAATAATAATGAAACCTCGGTCCAACTCGCACTTGTCCGGTTTTTTTAATTTATTTTATTAAACAGTTTTATCCAGGCTACAGTTACATCAAAAACGTTTGGTATCTCTTACGTTTATAGTATATTGTGTCACAATTTTTTCATAAAAGTAAAATCAAATCTCTTATAAATATAATGACGACAATTTGTGTTTCACTTAACAGGTCTAACCAGGATTGTAAACACGAAAGCAATATGTAAAGTGTATATTTATTTGTCATAATTATATGCTGCGGTTTCAAGCGAATTAAAAAAATACTATTCTGTGATTATTTCATATCTCAATTAAACGATTTGAATAGTAATTTTTTAGCAATATTTTTTTGAATTTATGCATAGCTGTCTATTATACTCTTTATTATACTTTTTCTCTAAATAAATATAACTTTTCAATTATCTTGATAAAAAAATAAAAATGACTATTATTTTATCGACAATTACATCACATTACTACTTAATATATATATAAAAAAGATTTATTCAATTCCAATACAAATTTTTTATCT
The DNA here is from genome assembly GCA_013403705.1 of Heliconius hermathena. Classification (NCBI taxonomy): domain Eukaryota; kingdom Metazoa; phylum Arthropoda; class Insecta; order Lepidoptera; family Nymphalidae; genus Heliconius; species Heliconius hermathena. The sequence goes on from JAAIXJ010001826.1 coordinate 137,474, forward strand.
GTGCAAATTCATTTGTTATTCTCCTTCCTCTTCTCACACAACACGAGAGAAATAGACAGATATATCGTATGATCAAACATTTGAAGTTCATTGGCGAATCAAACGTCACAGGGCAATAAGGTACGAAAACAAACCGTACTGAGGTTTTGCCGAAGCAATGTTGATTATTTCTTGTTTTTGTAAAAGAATATCTATGAATATTGTATCTTATTTATAAAAAAACTCTTGGATATAATATTTTTGATTGCAAAATGTATCCGTCAATGAATGGATTGTACTCTGAAGGTCCTTACAGGTTAGTTGTTAAGTGCAATTCGTTTTATAAATTATCACCAATTAATCGCTATATTTATATCTAAGAAATATAAATTTTATAAATTGATGTTTAATTTTGTATAACATAGTGCTTTGTACTTAGAATAGTTGAGTTGCCAAATTTTATATTGATTTCACTTTTTGTTTTCTATTTGCATTTTATTCTGCTTTAGTTAAATTATTGATATTGACAGAGTTCAACACGTACATATAATATTTTTTTTATTGCATAAGTTTTTATTTCTGTTATTTAATATAACTAGTTTAATATTATAAAAAGAAAAAATATATATAAAGCAAATAAAGAAAATTAACCAATAGATTTTGTTAAGATAAACTATAAAAATTAATAGAATATTTCAAACACAGAAATACTTATTACTTGATTTACTAAATTTGTGAAAACTACTTTTAGAAATATAAAATATAGTTTGCTTATTTTTTCCTTCTATTTTTTATTATTTAATACTACTTGATTGAGAAAAAATTCTTCACATTTTATGGATTCACTGTGCGGATGCCAAGTTTATAGTTTTGCATAGTACATAGCTTGGGGCAGTGCATTAACATTTTACTTCACTGTCAGAACTTCTCTTTACTCAAATTCTAAATTATATAATAGAAATATTTTAGTAAACTATAGAGAAAATGCTGATCCCACACCTATTTCAGTTAATCACCCAGACCCCCTGTCTGGGGGGCCTGGGTCTTCCAGCACACTTATGGAAGACCCAGGCACTGCTCTGAGTTTCAAATCTTTCTTTCAAATAAATAGAATGCTAAATAGTTTCTTTTCTTGTGCCTTTTTTTTGGTCATGGTTAAATCATCATGATGATTGGGATCACAATATTTGTGTTTCAACAATCTGTTTATATTTCTTGAAATGTTTGCAACATGACCTTTCTTATATCTGAACTGTAAAATGATGTTATTAAGTAAGAAGTTAAACATCATATAAGATCAGAAAAATATATGTTGTTGATTGCAGCATATCTTATTTACAGCCTACTCATACATAGAAAAATATAATTTTAATAAGGTTTTTTTTATTGGTTATTATTTTATCGATTATGTTCTTAAGATTTTTTATTTCTGTTATAGCCAAAGAGATACATGTTTGTGCATTTTTTTATGTTTCTATAATGTGCTTAGTATGGGTTATAATGTGTTTTATTTATGTACATACTCTATCCTGCACAAAGCAGGGTAGGCAGAGGGAACCTCAGAGCATAGTGTTAAAACATTGTTTCCATTAAACATATTCCTCATTTTTCACTGATCTCTGGAATCATTGAGTATGTAGTGGCGCAACTGAACGCTGCGCTTTGTCTCATTACCAGAGCGAGGAAATGAAAATATAAAATATGTCATTTCCTTGAGTGGGAATCGAATCCACAACTTATATTATTTACAATACACACTTGTGCCTCTGTGTCATGACTGCCCTCAGCAGGTGGCTGTTTTCTGCTCTACCTTTTTTTATTCCTTTATAGTCTATTTTTTACTTGTGCCTTGCTTTATCCCTCATATAGTCGAATAGCCCGAGAGTATCCAGTGTTAAGATACTCTGTTATGCAAATTTTCAAAGATCTATTAATAATCTGTTGTTCCATTAACTCTTGCATCATATATATTTTTTGTTACAGTGCATGATGTAAATATTATTGATATATGCACAAGAATTTACCTTATTTCAATAATTTACCTACTTAATAAATGTTGGCAATACATTGTTATGTTATTTCTATAATGTAATATGTAGATATAATTGTAAACTTAATATTGACTTTTAAGTTTTTAAATAACTGCTTTTGCTTTTAGTACAATAGTGTTAAGTTTCTATTTAAACAGATAAAATACATATACATGTAATATGTTCTATGTATATGAGGTCATTATGTCGCAGTGGGATTTCATTTCAAATAAGCAGGATAAGTAGAGAGAACCTAGTTTAGTAACTTGAGAATATAAACTGTCTGCCAGATTTCGTGATATTGACGAAACTCAACACCGCAAGAAATAAAAACTATTCTATCAACTTTGTGGGCACTGAATCCACAATTCTCATGTTAACAGTCCCACTGCATCACAATGTCTTCAAAGAAAAAATATTAAAATAACTAATTGTTAAGCTACAATTTTATTATAAATATGTCCTAAACTAATATTTTTATATTTTTTTGTGTATCTCCAGGCCTTCTATGTCCCAAGGCACAGTGATACACAGTCAACGTTTCCAAGAGAAGGACTTCACTATAGCCACGCCTGAGGAGTTTGTGCGCAGATTTCAAGGCACCAAAGCAATTAATAAGGTATTGATTTATATATATATTTTATAAATGTTATAGTTATTTAATATTGCTTTTATTCTTTATATATAATTCTATAGCCCATACACTTATTATATCTATCACTAGATTAGATAAGGCGGACCGTCGTGGGGCAGGGGCACAAGCGTGTGACTGTAATGCGACGGTTTTGGGTTCGATTCCCACTCGGGGGAATGATTTATTATTTATGAATATTTTTATTTCATTCTTCGCTCTGGTACCAAGACAAAAGCGCGGCGTTGATTTCCAACACTCGACACACAATGCCTTGTAAATTCGGCGGAAAGTGGGAAACGAAGTGTCTTAACACTAGGTTCAATCTGCCTATCCTGCTATATGCGGGATACAGCGTATGTGTGAAGCTGAAGAAAAAAATTGATAAATACTTATTTAGAAAACGTATAAAAATTTTAACGTAGCGGGACTCGAACCCGCGCCTCCTGGAAACCGACCGTTTTTATACGTGTTTTTTTTGTGCCGTGTGATCCCGGCCTAGAATAGGATCATCCTGGTACTGGTGGTGTCGTAAGAGGCGACTAAAGTACGTGTGGTAGAGTCACGTCGCCAGCAATGGCAACACGCATGGGCAGACTCGACCGGATCATTACCACCCCCGGCATTTAAAACCGGCGTGAAGTAGTGGCTTTATGCCACTGCGTTTCGCATCAGGTAATGCCGGGCTCCGGAGCCCAAACCACCTTACAGGCAGGCAACGCACCTGCAGCTCCTCTGGTGTTGCACGGGGTCGTGGGCGGCGGTGATCACTTACCATCAGGTGACCCGAACGCTCGTTTGCCTTGTCTTTTCCATAAAAAAAAAATAAGTATTTTTCTTTCCTCCCTAAGTGTGGAATAACACTTTAAAAATGTTTAAAAAAAAAAATATCTGGGCCATGATATGTGCCATATTCTAGGTGCCCGAACCCGAGAAACTCGGGTACGTACAATTGAATTTGATGAAGACTCTGATAATCCTCAAACTTCGGCTAAACACATTTTCTTGAATTGCTAAGAGCATTCACGATTAACTAACCCTTCGGATAAAAAAAAAATATAGATCAAAATCAGTTAATTTGTTACGAAGCTATGATGCCACAGACAGACATACAAGTACACACGCAGACAAATAGAAACTTACATTTTTTTTTATGAAATTTTCAGATACTAATCGCGAATAACGGTATCGGCGCAGTGAAATGTATGCGCTCTATCAGAAGATGGTCGTACGAGATGTTCAAAAACGAACGGGCCGTGCGGTTTGTTGTAATGGTGAGCGTTTATTTTTCTCCCTTTTTTTTGGTAAGGAAGGGGAAGGGGAAGGTGGCGGTGAGTTATGAGTATAACGTACAGTACGGTCGACGAGTCATGGCCCTGGAGTGAAGTTTTCTGAGCTTTTATGCATTCTACACTTGGTGTGGTAAGTAAATAATCAAAAATAAGAAACAATCCTGAAACCAAATCTACGCAGCCATTCACTGCTAATTTCACGAGCGGCCACGACTCATCGACTGGACTGTACACAAACAATTTAGGGGAAGTAAAAGGGGTACTTGTAAAATGTTAGGCCTGGTGGGAATTTCTATGTTGTATATGGATATGTTTTTTAATATCTTAACTATGATCTAAAATAAATAAATATATTATTAAAATTGTCAATATAAATAATTGTAGGTATAAGAATTACGACGTAGCTGTAAGAATTTTTTTTTGTGTATAGTACTTGGACAGATACAAGAAGCGCGGGTTTAAATCCCGCTACGTGATAAATAAAGTATATTTGAATAATTCATTCCATTACGACGATTTATACAATTAATAAAAAGTGCAGTAGCTCCTTATTCACGTTTTCATTGTTTGCAGCTTAAAAAATTGTAAAGACTTTCTTAATTTCGTGGGCTCAAATAAAATATTTTTGGTTCATTCATTCATTCATATTAGGAACTTTTACTATAGAGATAATTAGCGACACAAAGGAGGCTTCGCCAGCTTAAATTAACTGTTGTATAGCAAAATTATATAAAATTTTTATATAAATTGTAGCTTATAATATAGGTTATAGATTACAATAACACAGCTATACAGGGTGTTTTTGTCAGCACCACTTTAAATGAAACCACAGTTTTAACTACTCTATAAGAGCCTAATACAATTATTATTTTTGTCCTAAAAATTAATAAATTATTTTTTTAAACAAAATATAGTATATAAATAATAAAATATAGTTGTAAACTAAAATGCCATTTGTCAAGAACGAGACATATACCTATCAAAGGGAAATCGTCGCATACGCCTCATTCCGAAATCGAGTCTCTACGCGTAACTGCGTCACACGAAATACAGGTCTAAAAAGTCTACTTCCATCCTGTATTAATGTGAATGTTCATCTTAATCCGTTCAGTAGCTTTTGGCAGTAGCAGTAGTGGAACAAGCATCCATCTTTACAATTTTTTCATTAATAATGTTAGTAGAAGAAATATTCCAGTATTAATAATAATTACAGGTAACACCAGAAGATTTAAAAGCGAACGCCGAATATATAAAGATGGCTGACCACTACGTCCCAGTTCCAGGAGGATCGAATAACAATAACTATGCTAATGTTGAATTGATTGTGGACATCGCCATTAGGACTCAAGTGCAGGTTTGATTAATACTTATTTAATTTTTATGAAGTCTATTATGGCACTGTCGTGGAGTTTGACTGTAAATGTGATGGTTGTGGGTTTGATGCCCGATCGGAGTACTAATTATATTCGTTTCTTTGATCTGGCAGGAAGACAAAGCCCCGCTGCGCTTGAGTCACTCAACGCGCTATATCTCGTAAATTGGACAGTGGCCCATACACCACTGTATGGTATGGAGTGTCTTAACACCAACTTATGGGATACAATGTTCATTACTTCGTTATTGTCAAAACAATCGTAGCTCAGTGGCGAGTCTAGCTGTAAAATGATTGTGAGTTCGATCTCCACTCGGGGAAATGATTATACGTATTTATATTTTATTAACACAAAGCACATAGTCTCGAATTCTGGCGGAAACCTGAGAATGGAGTGTTTTAACACTAAATTCTCCCTGCCTTCCCTTACTATATAGTACAAATTGTCTTTTTCTTCCAGGCCGTCTGGGCAGGATGGGGCCATGCATCTGAGAATCCAAAACTACCGGAATTACTCCACAGAGCTAATGTAGTGTTTATAGGACCCCCGGAGAAAGCTATGTGGGCTTTGGGTGATAAGATCGCGTCTTCGATAGTTGCTCAGACCGCGGAAATACCTACTTTACCTTGGAGTGGAAGTGGTAAGATAAAAAAACTTGCATACATTTTTTTTTAGCTTCCCGCTGTACCCCGAGGCAGGGTGGGCAGAGGGAACCTGGTGGTATCACTCTCCTTCCTACACTTTTCGCTGATTTTCCCGTAACATTGTGTGTTGGGTGGCGGAACTCAACGCCCCGCTTTGCCTTATTACCAGAGAGATGAAATGAAAATATTAAATATTTCATTACCCTGTGTCGACAACCGTCGCGTTTGCAACTCCACGGTTGTGCTCCTGCGCCACGACGGCCTTCAACATACTGCCATGTTAAAAAAATATGTTTATAATAATAATAACCTCTTTGTTGATTTTACAGAATTAAAAGCGCAATACAACACTAAGAAAATAAAAATATCATCAGAATTGTTCGCAAGGGGCTGTGTGTCAAGTCCCGAACAAGGCTTGCAAGCTGCACATAAGATTGGTAAGAACTTTTTTTTTATTTTCACGCATAAAGCAGGATAGGTCACAATAAGATGGGTATTAAGACGATGCACAAGTGGGCCACCGTTTCACTATATAGGCGATGGTCATAAGTTTGATCCCCACTAGGGAGGATGATTATGTTTAAAATTATTTCCGTTTCCTTGATCTGGTAGAGCGCTCCGTTGACATGCCGTTGACATTCCGCCACTCAACTCGCCATGTCTCAAACATTGGGCGGTGTGTAAGTAACAGAGTGCCTTAACACTAGGTTCCCTCTGCGTAACTTGCTGTATGTGGGAAAAGATTGAGACTGAATTGACATTACACTGAATGAAGATCAAATTGACACCTACATATAATAACACAAAAATATTATAAAATATTATGTTTTTTCATTTTATAGGATTCCCAGTAATGATAAAAGCTTCAGAAGGTGGTGGTGGTAAAGGTATCAGGAAAGTGGAGAATGCTGATGACTTCAGTAACATGTTTAGACAGGTTTGTTTTTTTACTATTTTCTGTCTATTCACAGTAAATTTACTTTAGGGCCCACCCTCACTCTTTTGTTTTGTAGCTTCAAGCTGTATCCCGCATATTGGACGGTACTGACAAAGTGTTAAGATACTCTGTTACTCATTAAGACTTCCTTGTAGCCTAAGATCCCACGACCCTCAGACCTACGTCTTTATAGCAAAGCTGAAATTTTGAGGATTATTAGTCTAATATGTAGTTAAAACGTTATGCGTATTTACTACCTTGAATAATACATGTAAAAAAATAATAAAAGGGTCTGGTAATAATAAATATATTTTTTTTACATTATTCTTAAAAATATATTTAAATATGAGCATCTCTACTTTAACGTTAGTGAGCATGAATCTTATGTACCTTTATTTGGGGGTAACTCTGAAAGAGCCCTACTTTCAAGTTAGGATGTACGCATAGTCTTAACTACATATTAGACTAATAATTCTCAAAATTCAGCTTCGATAAAATTACGTACTCGTAGGTCTGGGGGCCTTGGGATCTCAGTCTATTGTATCTCTCTTTTCTCTACAACTTGTATTATTCCATTATTTACAGATAATCTAGTTAATTACGCAATTCTTCACGACCGAAAATTTGCACATTTTGTGATGATTTAAATTCACAATCAAATTTTTACATACATCATGCATTTCTTTATTCATTACAATACTACAACATTTTTAATTTTATTTTTTTTCTCTCGTTATCATTTGCCTAAATTTTTTTTGCCATGATTTATATTATTATATAATTATAGGTCCAAGCAGAAGTTCCGGGTTCACCAATATTTGTGATGAAGCTAGCGAAGTCTGCCCGCCATTTGGAAGTACAATTGTTGGCTGATCAATATGGTAAAATAAAACATTTTATTTTGTTTTGCTATTTCAATAATATTACCATCAAAATCGAACCAGGGACTTTTGTTGTAATAGATATTCAAATATATAATTTAGCTCTGAAAACACCACTGTGGATTTCACTCCTACTGACTTATTTTCATTTTCACACTCTGGTAACAAAACAGCGTTGAATTTTGTCACTCAACACGCAGTACCTCTAAAATCGTGGGGTGTGTGACATACGGAGTGTCTTGACACTAGATTTCTTCTGCTTACCATGTTATATGCGGTATAAAGCGTGAGTACAATAATAATTATTATTTCAGGTAATGCGATATCTCTATTCGGTCGTGACTGTTCCATACAACGTCGTCATCAAAAAATCATTGAAGAAGCCCCCGCGGCCATCGCTAAACCTGATGTGTTTATTGAAATGGAAAAGGTATATAAATAGTGGTTTTCTTTAAAAAAAAATATTTTAATATTTCTATAAAATTGTTTAATAATTAATTAACCTGAAACAGATTCGGAAATTTTATTTGTAGCATATATTGTATTTTATAATATATATAATAATGCCAATTGATTAATACATACCTTAATATTAGTTTCCAGAATATTTTAAAATGATGAGGCCAGTCGTCACGGCCTCAGGGGCAGAAAGTGCCCAGTGACTGTAAAATCGATTGGTTGTGGGTTCGATCCCCACTCGAGGAAAAGAAATATTTATTTACATTTATATTTTCATTTCTTCGCTCTGGTGTCGAGGCAAAGCGCGGCGTTGAGTTCCGCCACTCAACACGCCATGCATCCAGCATTATAGTTACTGATTTAACTCTTTGTATAAGCATTTCATTTAAAATAAATTAATATATAATATATTGTTATCAATATTGACTTCTGATAATAATAAACATAAAAAAATCTAATTTCCGCTTTAAATTCCAGGCTGCCGTACGTTTAGCTAAAATGGTGGGCTACGTGAGCGCAGGTACGGTAGAGTATCTGTACGAGCCTCTAACCGGTGCATATTACTTTCTGGAATTAAACCCGCGACTCCAAGTTGAACATCCTTGCACGGAAATGGTTGCTGATGTCAATCTACCAGCTGCTCAGTTGCAGGCGAGTGATTTTGAAGATTTTTTGTAGGGTCTACTTAGTAGACCGTTTGATCTTTTTAGTAAAGTAGGTTCTTTCTTTTTTTCAACTAAATTTTTATTCGCTTAGTTGTATTGTTTCATTTGTTTATTTTAGTGAACGAAAAGTGTATAATGATTTTTAACAGATTTTATATAAATGCTTTGCTTTGCTCATAAGCTTTTTTAAATTGTGACTTTAATGGAAGTTGCTGTACTTTTAGAAATTAATTAAATCGGACTACTTCGCTCCTTTAGATCCAAGATTAAGTTTAAGACGCATCTAAAAAAAAATTTTTAATATTTTTTTATTCAAAGTAAACTCGAATAAAATAATAAAATATATCTTATCTAATAGATCGCTATGGGACTTCCCCTCTATAACATAAAGGATATACGTCTCCTATATGGGGAATCGCCGTGGGGTATGACACAAATAGACTTCGACGAACCCAAACAAAGACCTTCACCGTGGGGACACGTCATCGCCGCTAGGATCACTTCGGAGAATCCTGATGAAGGTTAGTGGAGTAGACCAGTAGTATAAGACTAGTAGACCCGTAGACTTTTGTACTAAAGTAACTGTGCCTTTAATTCTTATCTCTTTTAGGTAAAAATAATTGTAATTCATTAAGTCATTGTGGCCATCGTGTCGCTATTTTCTTGCTCTGTTAACAACTCTAAACGCGGCGTTGAATTCTTCCACGTAACACGCAATGTCCCGACAATTGCCTATCACGCTATATGCGGGAATATCATTAATAGTAAAAAAAATAAATTTAAAATACTTTCTCACTAGTTTTGAATAAATAAGAAATTTTACCTAAAATAAAATCGTATCCTTAATACTCAAACAATAAACCATACCAGGTTTCAAGCCCTCATCCGGTACTGTCCAAGAGTTAAACTTCAGGTCATCCAAAAACGTATGGGGATACTTCAGTGTGGCCGCTTCAGGTGGACTTCATGAATTTGCGGACTCCCAATTTGGTCATTGTTTCTCTTGGGGAGAGACCAGAGAGCAGGCGAGAGAGTAAGTAAACATCATGGATGAGAAGGTGGATGTGTGGATGGATGGGTTTTTGGAGATTTTTATCTTGAGTTGAGTGCAATTGATTAGGCTACGTAAGCTAAAAATGTAACAAGTGATTAGATTGTTATTCTAGTAATTACAGTACACCCGACGAATTGTGGCCGCTCTGAAGTAAAGTTTTTGTCCTTTTATGACACTCGGTAAATAAATAAACAAACATAAAAACTAAGAATAAATCCTAAAATCAGACCTGCGCAGCCGAATCTACAGTCAATTACAGAAGTTCAGGCCTCATTTGTGTTATTATTATAATTGCCGTAAATATTTAAAAAAATGGATGCAAAATGAAATGAAAAATAATATATTAATTGATTTACTTTTTAATTTTAGATAAAATGAAAAGTAAATATGGAACTGTAATTAAACTTTTATTTACAGAAACTTAGTAATAGCTCTCAAGGAGTTAAGCATTCGTGGTGATTTCCGTACAACAGTGGAATATTTGATAACATTATTAGAAACACCTGCTTTCCAAGAGAATAACATCGATACTAGCTGGTTAGATGCCCTTATTGCTGAACGAGTGAGTATACAGAAGAACCATTTTAAAATGGTGTAGTAGAATATAATCATATAGTTGGAAATGGTAGGATTTGAATTTGTGGTAATTTTTATTAATAATTAGCTACTCTAGTTGAATATTAACTGTTTACTTGTACTACCATTTAGTCGAAAATTTTAATAGTAGAAATGATGGAATTGTAACAAATTTTAATAGTATGCATAAAAGGCATATTAATGTATGTTACAAATAGGCAAATATTATTATTTTTTTAATGTAAGATATAAATAAAAAAATCTTATTTACTATTTTTTGAATAACATATTTTTAACTAAGAATAAAGGCATTTTTTTAATCCCTTGGTTATTAGTTTAAATAACATATTTATTCTTTCATATTTCAGGTCCAATCAGAAAAGCCAGACATAATGCTTGGTGTTATCTGTGGATCCATTCTCATTGCTGACAGCCTTATCACCGCCCATCTTCAAGAATTTAAGAGTGCATTGGAGAAGTTAGTTATTTTTGTGTTTTATATAATTAACGAAACTTGATATTCTACTTTTATATTTTTATTATAATATTATAAATGTAAAACTTTTGTGAGGATGATTCTTGGTTCCAATTTCACGCAAAAACGACTGAACGGGTTTAGATGAAACTACAGTAGTATAGCCTGTACATCAGAATAACACAGGCTACATTTTTTTAATTTCGTGTATGTTAGCTATAACCTGCGGACGGGTCGCTAGTTAAGCATAATTAAATATATATTTTTTATTTTTCCCATTTAAAAACCTTGTTTATTCAATTCAGGGGTCAAATCCAAGGCTCGAGCCAGTTATCAAACAATGTAGAAGTGGAACTAATACATAGTGGTCACAAATATAAAGTGCAAGCTACCAAATCTGGACCAACTTCCTACTTCCTAGCTCTGAATGGTAGTTTCAAAGAGCTGGAAGTACATAAACTTACTGATGGAGGTGAGTAGACCGGGAGAAGATCTTTAGTAGACCGTAGTTATATGTAGAGTTGTATAATTATAAACAAAAGCAAATCGGCTATTATAACTCTTTAATTTAATTTTGAATAAAAACAAAAAGAAAAAGGTGAGTCGCTTACAAATCACAATGAATTTTAGCTTTTAGATATTTATTATTTTAAAAAATTACAAAAATTAAATTAAATTAAAAAATTAAATTAGCTTCACGCTGTATCACACACAGCAGGGTAGGCAGAGGGAACCTAGTGTTAAGACACTCCGTTCCCCACTTTCTGCCGAATTCTGGAGGCATTGCGTGTTAAGTGGCAGAACTCAACGCCGCGCTTAACCTCGACACCAGAGCGAAGAAATGGAAATATAAATTTAAGTAAATATTTCATCTCCTCGAGTGGGGATCGAACCCACAACCAGTCGGTTTTGCAGTCCCACTTCGTGCCGCTGCACCACGACCGGCCTCGAAAAAAATTACAATTATATAAAAACATTGAAATATGGAACTTAAATCTATAATTATATTGAAATTTAATTTGTTTTTATTCTAATGAATAATTGTATATCAAAGTGATATCGATAATTATTTCCCTCCACCAGGTACATTACTATCAGTGGACGGAGCTTCATTCACAACATACTTAAAAGATGAAGTCGACAAGTATCGTATAGTGATAGGAAATCAAACGGTAGTATTCGAAAAGGAGAAAGATCCTTCAAAACTAAGAGCGCCATCTGCAGGCAAGTTAATAAATACATTGGTGGAAGATGGTGGACATGTTGATAAGGGACAACCGTACGCTGAAATTGAGGTGAGTAGTGAAAAGACCAGGAGTAGACCGCGATTAGATTGCAAAGACCGTTTTAATTTAAGAACTTTTGATGTGTTTGAAATTTTTAATTGTGTATGTAATATGTTTTGCTTAAGTTTTGTTAATGTAACAATGAGTGTTAAAACTGTTAGGGAAGTGATTTAGTAGTACTAAAACAATTAACAATTATCAGAGAAATTTATTGTCTTTTACTTATCAGACTATATAACGAGGATTGTATAACTTTTTTTTTACTATAACAAGCTCATAAAATAGTTTTCTAAAAATATAAAAGTATGAAATCAATAATTACAATTTTTACTTCATCCATTAGAAACATATACATATATCATATAAAAACCAATTATTCTTGTCTTTATATTATTAATCAGTATCATTTACAAAATTTCAATGTGAACAAACCACCCCATGTTTTTTTATTAAGGTAATGAAAATGGTGATGACACTCTCTGCTCCCGAGTCAGGTAAAGTGACATGGTGCCTCCGACCTGGTACTGTACTCGATATGGGGACGCTTATGGGGACTTTAGGTAAGTTTATGTAAAAAAAATAGTACTGTAAGGTCAACGAGTCGTTGCCGTCCGGTTTATAAGTTGTTATGGAGGAGTAGTATATTTTAAAGAAAGGCGAGACTAACTTAAAAGATGTATATTGTCTATTAGTATTGTAACAAAGAATTAACCAACAATGTGGGTGAAAGTAAAAATATATATTAGCGACTTTTCTTTTTTTTTTTAGCTGCATCCTGCACATATCAGGGAAGGGAGAGGGAATCTGGAAACTAGTGTCGTACACTCCTATCCCATTAAAACACTTTCGTTCTCCACTTTCCGCCGAGTTCTGGAGACATTGCATTTTGAGTGGATCGATTCTACAACCTGTTGCGTTTATACGTTTTCGAAACTGATAGTTTTTTAAACACATCCTAAAATTAGCTGCGTAAATTTGATTTTAGAATGTTTCTTACTTTTTATTATTCTCTTATCGAGTACTCAAAAGCACAGTACTTATACTCTGCTATATAAAACATCACTAGCGATTAATCGTAAAAATAAATATTTCTAATTTGTTTGTCATTAATAATGTATAGAAATTATATATTATTTTGATTTAGAATATTTGCTTGTTTTATATACTTTACTTTTTAAAAAATATATCGAATTCGAATTAGACTAAAAAAATTGTTTTTTTTTTTGTTAAATATTTGTTCAATAATATGTAATAAGTTTTATTTAACTGATAAAAAGTTAGAAGTATAATGGGAACTAAATTTCTTGTGCTTACCTCTCATATTTATAATGTTGGAAGCTTAAACAAAATTTTACTTCCAAATATTAAAAACATATTTTTTTTTTCTATAGACCTCGACGACCCATCACTAGTGACAACGGCACAACCCTACAAAGGACAATTCCCGATGGAGGACAACCCTCAATTGTCAGAGAAATTGAACCATGCTCATAATAAATATAGAGCCATATTGGAGAATACTCTTGCTGGTGGGTATTTTAATACAAAAATATATTTCATTCATTTTTAATTTAAAAAATACTGGTTATGACCATAGTGGCGTTGTGGTCGGTCGTTATTTAGGAAATGAGTTATTTTAATTTACTATCTGTAGTGATAAAACAAAACGCGGTGTTGAGTTCCTTTATATATATATTTTTTTAAATCTATATTTAAATATAGATCAGTCGTGGCACAGCGGCACGAAGTGTGACTGTAAAAGCGACTGGTTGTGAGTTCGATCTCCACTCGAGGAGATGAAATATTTACTTAAATTTATATTTCCATTTCTTCGTTCTGGTGTCAAGGCTACGCGCGGCGTTGAGTTCTGCCACTCAACACGCAATGCCTCCAGGATGCCTTCAGGACAGGCAGAAAGTGGGGAACGGAGTGTCTTAACACTAGGTTTCCCTCTGCCTACCTTGCTGTGCGCGGGATACAGCGTGAAGCTGATTTTTTTTTATCTATATTACCAACAATTACATTTGACTAATTTGCAACTTATACTCGGCTTCGCCCGCTTAAACTTATTGATATGTTATAGCAAAATTATTTAAAATGCTTACATAAATTATGTTGTGTACTATGTGTTATTTAAATGTATAAGCTATATATATTACTGTGGAATAATCATCCATCTGTCATTTCAAACTTTAGTATAATAGAATAATACATATTTTTAATAATTTTGTATTTTCTATCTAGGATATTGTCTCCCGGACCCATACAATACACCACGTCTACGTGAAGTGGTTGAAAAGTTTATGACGAGTCTACGCGATCCTTCGTTACCGTTATTGGAATTGCAAGAGGTAGGTATTTTTGTGTTTACGATGAACACTTGAGTAGTTTCACGCTGTATCCCGCATTTAATATGGTAGGCAAGAGGAAGGTAGTGTTAAGAGTCTTCTAATTCCTCACTTACCGCCCAATGGCTTGAAAATTTTTAATGATTAATTTAGTAATATATTGTTGTTTATTGATAACAAATGAATGTTAAGAGGAAGAATATTCGTCTATTAGTGCTAAATTTATTAAAACATTTGAATATTCTTAATGTTCTCTGATATTTTTACATAGAGATTAGACTTTTTTATTATATTTTTCTATTGTTTTATATTTATTTATTTTTCACCTTCATTAGGTGTTATCATCAACATCGGGTCGCATCCCTATCTCTGTAGAGAAGAAAGTGCGCAAATTGATGGCGCTATATGAGAGGAACATCACTAGCGTGCTCGCGCAGTTCCCCAGTCAACAGATCGCCAGTGTAATAGATCAGTGAGTGTTTGTTTTCTGTATTTTTATCTCCTCAAGATAATATCATTATTATCGAGTGGCATCACTATCGTATATTAATTAATAACTTTATGTGATTTTTTTTACGATGTTTGTTGCTATTTCACAGTCACGCAGCATCCCTGTCCAAGAGAGCTGACAGAGATGTGTTCTTCATGAGTACTCAAGCTCTGGTCGTTTTAGTCCAGAGATACAGGTAATTACTCGGTTGTATAGTTTTATGTTATTTTTAGGTGGTAATGCGTTCATTTTTAGTGCTTTGAAAGGATATGATAAGAACATCCTTAGATTGTAGATCGTAATTTTTTTCAAAATGTAAAAAAAAATGCGGCGTTGCTTTTTGACATTCAATTCGCATTGTCTCTATTTTTTTTAAAAATGGTAGAATGGGTTGTTTTATCACTAGATTTGCTATATGCACAAATTGTGGAATAAAAAAAATACTAGATTTGTTGCGTGAATTATAAAAATCTCGCATAAAACAGGGTATACAGAAAGAACCTGGAAACCTAATGTTAGGACACTCCGTTCCCATTAAAACATTCCCGTTTCTTATTTTCCACCGAATTCTAGAGGCATTGTGTGTTGAGTGGCGGAACGCAACGTCGTACTTTGCTTCGTTTCAGACCGAGAAAATGAAGAGATATGCCCCTAGTAGGCATCGAACCTTCATCTTTTCCGATTTACAGTCGCACCCTTGTGTCCTAGCGCCACGATTTCCTCCTATGTACATATATACAATTATTTTTTACTGTTTTTTTTTTTACAGAAATGGCATTCGAGGTAGAATGAAGGCGGCCGTTCATGATTTACTCAAGCAATATTATCAAGTTGAGAGTAACTTCCAATTAGGTGATTATATCATTATTATTATTTTCATATTTATTAAAATCGTATAGTCGCTACCAGAGTGAGGTAAAGGAAAATATTAAATATTTCATTTCCTCGAGTAGGAATCAATAACTTACAGTATAGATATATTTATGTGGAAAATAACTGTCATATAGAAAATTTGTCCCAAATAGGTAGAGGAACTTTTTGAGTTTTTATAATGAATATTCATAAATAAATATTATTCGTTAATACTTTCATTCCTTCGCTTTAGTAACAAGGCAAAGTGTGACGTTCAGTTCCGTCATTCAACACGCAACGTTGCAAAAATTCGGCGGAATGCTGGGAACGGAATGTCTTAACACTAGGTTTCCTCTGCCTACCCTGCTTAATGCGGGGAACAGTTTGAAGCTGAATAATATATAATATTTTCTGTCCAAGGTTCCTACGACAAATGCGTAATGGCGCTCCGTGATCGCTACAAGGACGACATGCAAGCCGTCGCTAACATTATATTCTCGCACAATCAAGTCCCTAAGAAGAATTTATTGGTATGTAATTGTTTCTTATTTAATTTTGTAGTTTTTTTTTATTATAACAGTTTCATTTGAGAAGTTAAAAGCCTCTGTTTCTCAGCGGAACTAAATACCACGATTTGTCTTATTAGAAAGTGAGATTGAATATAATTGAATATATAGAATGAAAATGAATATAAAAAAAATCTGCTTCACGCTGTATCTCGCACACAGAAGAGTAGGCAGAGGGAACCTAGTGTTAAAACACTCCGTTCCCCATTAATAAATGAATATATGTAGCTGTTTTCCCATTTTAAAATCATTTCATCATTGATTTTCAAACCCACAATCATCGTGTGACTGTGACGCTGTTCCATTATGCCATATCGTGTTCAAATCGTTTTTAATTAAAAGTTTTACACCATTTGAAATTATTATCTTATTCTAAATTTACATTAATTATACATTTTTTAATAAAAAAATTTTGTTTCATTTTTATATAGGTAACAATGCTAATAGACCATCTGTGGTCAAATGAACCCGGACTCACAGACGAACTAGCGGCTATTCTCAATGAATTAACCACCCTACATAGGGCGGAGCATGGTCGTGTCGCGTTAAGAGCTAGACAGGTAATGTTTTATAGTTTTTTTATTTTTCTTTTGTTTAGTATTTATGATGTTTTTCTGTAAAAACGATTTTAAGGAGAATTTTATTATTTTTCATTATATGTAGCACTGTAGGAACCTCGTGTTAAGGTACTTCGTTCTCCAAGCACCGACGAATATTTTAACCCATATCCTTAAAAACAATTAAATGTAATATTATTTATTTTTTCAAGGTTCTCATAGCAGCCCACCAACCCGCCTACGAGCTACGTCACAACCAAATGGAGTCTATATTCCTGTCAGCCGTGGACATGTACGGACATGACTTCCATCCTGAGAACTTGGAGAAGCTGATCATGTCCGAGACATCGATATTTGATATATTGCACGATTTCTTCTATCATACTAATGCGGCGGTTAGTTACGCTTGTACATATATTAATTATCCATAGGTAGAGAGAACCTAGTATTGAAAATTGAGGATTTGGGCATTGAATTGTGAGTGGCGGAACTTGACGCCGCGTCGGTAAGAACCAGAGTGGATTAGATTGGAAATAAAAATAATTGATTTGGAATCCAACAGTTAGACGCTGTGCCACGCGTCACTTTGGACTCTATCTTTATTTATGTATATTTTAAAATAAACACAGTTATATACTTACTAAAAAAGTAACTTAGTTTTCTCGCATAGCCATTGCTATAAGCTAGTATTAAGACAATTCGTTCTATATTTTTCACTCGATTTTCTAATAATTGCATGTTGAGAATTTAACGCCTTAATTTTATTTATCAGAACCATTAAAAAATATATTAATATATTCGTTTGCATGAAATTTATTTATTTTATATAATTTCATAGGTATGCAACGCCGCACTAGAAGTGTATGTCCGTCGTGCTTACACTTCCTATGACATCACTTGCCTCCAGCACTTGGCTTTGTCTGGTGAACTAGGAGTGGTTCATTTCCAATTTGTTTTGCCCACCGGTCATCCTAACAGGTATTTACGATTTTTTTTAGTTTCACACTTGTATCCTACATATTGCAGGGTAGGAGAGAGAATGTATAGTTAAAATTCTCCATTCTCTACTACCCAAATTCGAGACAGCGTGTTAAGTGGCGTAATTTAACGCCGCCTTATTGTCTTTGATCAGAGTCGGGGAAAATAAAATAATTCTTGTCCTCGTATGTGGATTGAACCCATAACCATCGCGTTTATACGCGCTACAATATTTATAAAATAAATAGAGAGAATGTCTCATTCTTCCTATTTCTGTAGGCGATTAAAATTAACATTGGATTTTGTAACTGAATATTACTTGTCTTCTATTACGTATTATATATCCTATTATGTGGTGGTTGGTAAGCCTAATAATAAAATAAATACTTTTGTTAATCTAGAATACCAATAAGTCAATCGGAAATAGAACTGGCATCGGCCCAGGACCAAGAAGGTGTCCCAGCGGAACTGTCCACAGCCGCCATGAGGAAGTGTCACCATAGGACCGGCGCACTCGCCTCGTTCAACTCCTTCGAGCAATTTGTGGAATATGCTGATGAGCTGTTGGACCTGGTCCATGATTTTGCTAGTTCGGCCACTGTCAGACGAGAGGTGAGTGGATTTATTGTGAATCAATCGGTTGATTGAGTGATTCATTATGAATCAATCGGTTGATTGAGTGATTCATTATAAATCATTTAATTGATTGTGTGATTTATAGAGATTTAAGGTTGGTTAATTGATTGTATGATTATTAATGTGTTAAATGAATTATAAAATTTGCCTCAAGAATATACTGGTAATTAGTAAATTTAATCATCAGCGTATTATTAAATAGTAATATATTATTAAATAGTAATATGTTAAAAATGTTAATTTTATCATAAAAATCTTGTTAAGTACATTTTTTCATATTGGCTTGAATCTAATTAATGACTATGGTTTTAGATTTAAGTCTTCTTTTTTATTTCTATAATATATATGTGCGCCTTTTTTAAAAAGCAACACGTGAAGCTAGATTTTGCCATTTAGTAAATAGTTTTGTTACAGTTTCTAATGTTTACTGTATTCCAGGATTTACAAGCACTTCAAGATGGCAGCGAGAACCGTGACAGCACCAGCATTAACGTCGGAATGGATTTGAAGCCCACTATAGAAGAGGAAGTGGTAAGTGTATATGTACATACACTGTACGAATATCATGTTAATTGAATAAATATAATTTTTATATTTGTTATATTATAGTCCTCCATTTAAATTATTAGTTTATGGGTACTTTAACTAAGCTTACAGATTCTGCAGCGTATTTTTTTTATTTTAACGTTTGTCAAATTTTATCAATGGCTCCTACCATGTTTTTATATTTTTCAGCCATTAGAACCTATCCACATACTAATGATAGGCATCCGAGACAACGGAGAGCTCGACGATGGCGCCGTTTCTCGACGTTTTGGACACTTTTGTAGAGTCCACTCTAGAGAGTTGCATCAGAAACGGATTAGGCGAATCACTTTTATGCTGCTTATTAAGTGAGTATTACGTAAAGAGATAAAGAGCTAATTCTCCATTTGAGAGCGATCGATTTCCTCTAATCCGGCGGTGTATTGGAATATTCTGCGCATAGTAGGATAGGCAAAGGGAACCTGGGAATCTGCTTCTGTAGCCCACTTACCGCCGATTTCTTGAGGATTTGCTTTTTGAGTGGCGGAACTCAACGCCGCGCTGTGCCTCGTTACCAGAGCGAGGAAAAGAATCAAATATTTTGTCAAATGGGATTAGAACACACAACTTGGTACAATCGGGAAAAGTTTATGTGTTGAAACCCGGTTACAATATCAGTAGACCTGACTTTTATGTCATCACGTTCTGGTATAGTGCGCAAAACAAAGGAACCGAGATATATTTTTTTTACTTTATTATTGATTGACACATCCAGCGAGGTCTACAGATAATGTGAGAGAGAAATAGAGGGGGAAAGGAGGGAACAGTTGAATTAAGAATTTTCTCTTTTATCTATATTTTATTTTGTGCTTACTAACAATTGACATACTATATAAGTTTTCTTTTTTATCACCTACAGACGTCAATTCCCCAAGTTCTTCACGTACCGAGCCCGCAACTCTTTCACGGAAGACACGATCTACCGCCATCTTGAGCCGGCTTCAGCTTTTCAATTAGAATTATATAGAATGAGGAGTTACGACTTAGAAGCTTTACCGACAAGTAATCAGAAAATGCATCTGTACCTCGGAAAGGCCAAGGTTAGCGGGTTCCCATTCTTTTCACGCTTCGCGAGTTATGAGTTTCTACCTTTGTTCTAAGTATTGCGTATTGAATGATAAGGTCTAAGAGTGGGCTAATGAAAATAATTAATTGCTCGAACCAGATTGAACCCACAACAATCGAAGTCACCAACCAACGTGTTTACAATCAGACACTGAACGCAGTACACCTTTATGCGGTATGGAAATAGTAAGAAGAAATATATAATAAATTAATAGTATATATATTTTTATCAGGTAAAGAAAGGACAAGAAGTAACAGATTACAGATTCTTCATACGTTCCATCATCAGGCACCAAGATCTTATAACTAAGGAGGCATCCTTCGAATATTTACAAAATGAGGGTGAAAGGTATTTAATTTATCCTACTATCTTACTTGCTCATCTTCTTATCCTATAGCTTCACGATGTATCCCGCTCATAGCGTGATAGTCAGATAGAACCTGGGAACCTAGACTTAAGACTCTTTTCTTTATTATACACTACTAATATTTTTTTTATTATACAGAGTGTTATTAGAAGCAATGGATGAGCTAGAAGTGGCGTTTTCACACCAATTAGCCAAAAGGACGGATTGCAATCACATCTTTTTAAACTTTGGACCCACAGTTATTATGGACACTGCCAAGGTATTATTTTTTCTATTTTTAGAGATTACTTATTTCTTTTTGAACAAGATAGCGAAACCGAAGAAAAAGTAGTATTTACATACAATCTTTTGATTTTCAGATCGAAGAATCAGTGCTAGGTATGGTGATGAGATACGGTCCTCGACTATGGAAGTTAAGAGTTTTACAAGCGGAGATCAGATTTACACTAAGAATTGGTAAGATTATATCAATTATTAATATATAGTGGTGGTGGTTGTGAAATGTACCTAATTAAAGTGAATACTTTACATATCTTCATTCTGGTACACATCTGCTTTTCAAGTTCGAAGTTTATAGTGTGAGAGGGTCGTAAGCCCAAAAATGTATCTTTTTAGTATCATTTTTGTCCCACTTTTCTATATACATACTTATAGCTGTCTATACAAATCATGTATTATATATTATCTGAGCTTTCCCCTAAATAGGAATCGAAAACAGTGCCTTAAAAATACAAGCTCAGAAAGTAGAGTCAAATCAAAAAATTCGCAGGCGCGATAGATTCGCAATATTATTATATTACTATTACATAAACACATAGAAGCCGTTGTATCGCAGTGGACCAACGTTAAACTGTAAACGCGATGATTGTGAATTCGATCCCGACACACGGGAATAGTTATATTTAAATTATTTCTCTACTTTGGTAACAAGACCAATGTGCCGTTGAGTTCCACCACCTAACACGTAATGCCTCTATAATTTGGTGGTGTGTGGGGAACAGTGTCTTAACACTAAGTTCTCTCTCTATTTGCAAAGCAACATGTGGGATATAGCGTGAATTTGTTTTATATAAATGCATTATATATATTTTTTTATTTCTAGGTCCCGGCGCTCCAACAAAGAATGTACGCCTGTGTCTTTCAAACGGTTCGGGATATTCATTAGATATTTATACTTATGAAGAAGTTGTCGATCCGAGGACCGGAGTAGTGAGTATTTGTTTAAAATATTTTTTTTTTGTATTTTTGTCCAATATAATTATACATTTAACATAATTATACATATATAATTATACAGTAATACATTATACAGTTATTTAATAAAATCAGATGTTTCTAAATATTTCCTATCTATGAACTATGAAGATATTGTGTGTTGTGTAGCGGATTTTAACGCTGTGCTTAGTTTTGTTACCAGAGCGCAGAATAATACAAATTTAAATATTCCAATTCCTCGCGGCTACAGTCGCACGCTTGTGCCCCTGCGCCACGACTGGCCTCTATTAATTTCTTAATATAATTTAATTTAAAACTTATTTTATATAATGTTGCTATTATATATTTATTTTATAAACTGTTTTGTTCTCCAGATAATATTCCAATCGTTCGGCCCCAAACAAGGACCAATGCACGGTCTACCAATATCAACTCCATATGTGACTAAAGATTATTTGCAGCAAAAGAGATTCCTTGTAAGTATAGAGGTTAACAGTTCGAATTGTATTTTTTTTAACTTCGCCTGGGAACCTAGAGTTAATACAATCCACTCTCATCAAAATACTTCTGTTCCCAGTTTTGAAATATTTTTTATATTTTTTGCAATATAATGCAGTCTGAAATTTCTGTAAAAATTATAAATTTTTAATTCGTGATTTTTTTATTATTGTATTATAAATACTTAATATATTTCTATTTATAAGTTTACTTTTTAAAGGCTACCTCCCAAGGAACAACCTACGTGTACGATATACCAGACATGTTCAGACAAGTTGTGGAGAAACGATGGAGGGACTGTATAGATGAAGGCTCTGTCGATGGTAAATTATTATTAGTTATAGTAATAGAATCTATTACTATTAATTGTAATTATGAGAATTGGAATAGAGGGAATGTAGGCAAAGTTAGATTGCCGTCGTGGCGCAAATGCAAAAGCGTTTGACTGTAAACCGACGGTTTGGGTTCAATACTGACTCTAGGGACTAAAATATATAATATTTTAATTTCTTTGCGCTGGTAACATACTCTGGTTTCGCCAATCAACACATAAAGCGTCTAGAATTCGGCGAAAAGTGGGGAATGGAAGTGTCTAAATGAGGAATAACGTGTCATAACACTAGGTTATGACACGTTCCCAGGTTCCCTCTACCTACCCCGCTTTGTGCAGGATATGGCGTAAAACTAAAACAAGCTATTTTATGTATATATATTTTTTCTATTCTAGGTCCACCACCAGACAATGTGATGACGTCAGTAGAGTTAGTAGTAGAAACGGACGGAGAGAGGAGAGTCGTTGAAGTCACTAGGTTACCTGGACAGAATACTGTATGTATAAGTTTTTTTTATTATGTACTTTTATTAGAAAAATAAAATAAAATAAGTAAGGTTCTGTACCTCAAAACTAAAAACGGAACTTTTATAGTATCACTTTGTTGTCCGTCTCATCTCATATGTATGTCTGTAAATTGGTATATTTTGTCTGTTATATGACAGTGAACAACATTTCAATCTTATTTATTTTGAAGAAAAATCTTTTTTGCTTTTTTATTGTTTATAAAAAAGTAGTAAAAAATGAAACATATTATAAATACAATTAATATGACGTGAGTAACTTATGACTTCACGTAAGTGACATCTTATGTTTGTTTTTTGAGTTCAAATCTCACATTTAAACACAAAAATTTAAAGAATTACTTTATTTATTTATTTTAAATAAAAAATCATGTCTATCAATAAGCTTTAAAATAATCGAAGATAACCCATTCAAATTCCAGGTGGGCATGGTTGCATGGCGTTTAACCCTGTTCACGCCGGAGTGTCCAGAAGGCAGAGATATTATCCTCATAGCAAATGATTTGACCTACTTTATGGGGTCATTTGGACCTCAAGAGGATTGGGTTTATTATAGAGCTTCGGAATATGCTAGGGAATTGAAGATACCTAGGGTAGGCATTTTTTGAATATTTCATAAGTTATTGTTTTGTTACTTATCTTTGGATTTTGTGATTTTTTTACAAAATTTGTATTAAAAGATAATTTATTTCATCAATTATATAACATAAAGAAACGTCGTCGCGTTACGACACTAAACGTAATGGTTGTGGGTTTGATTGAATTATTTCATATTTTCATTTCCTCGTCCTGGTAACAAGGCAAAGCGCGACGTTGAGTTCCGCCACTTAACACGCAACGCCTCGTGATTTTCTGCGGTGCTTAGGGAACGGAGTGTCTTAACATTAGGTTCCTTCTACCTACCCTATATATGAGGGATACACCGTGAATCAATAGCAAGTAAGCAAATTTAAAAAAATGTAATAGCTCATATTGGGTCTTACAGGGCAGATTTTCCATATTTTTTAATTTTATTGGAAACTATTATACTTATATTCAAGTATTCAACAAAAATATTTTTCAGATCTATATAAGCGTAAACTCCGGCGCACGTATTGGTGTAGCGGAAGAAGTGAAATCAGAATTTAAAGTAGCTTGGCTCGACTCAGAGAGACCGGAGCGCGGGTTCAAATACCTATATTTAAGTCCCGAGGCCTTCTCCCGCTTGGGGCCGTTGAACTCAGTGAAAACACAATTGATAGATGATGAGGGCGAAGCGAGATATAAAATTACGGATATAATAGGTAAGAGAAAAAACCCTTAAGATGTTTTTTTAAAGTTATTAGTAAAATAAAATGGTGTGTTGAGTTCCCCTACTCAACACGTAATGTTCGAGACGTTTTATTCGGATTTTGAACATCGGATTGTTTTTGTATATATTTCTTTTATTGTTATATAGACAATAACGATTTTCGTAATATAGAGATGGGTTTATGTCCAGCTAAGAACCATTATGGAGAATATTCTTTATCGCAAAAGCTAAAAACATAACATTTTGAATTTTATTATAATACAAAAATTAAAACAATCATAAAACAACTCCACTATAACATTTTTTTTTTCAACACACATTAAATTTAAACTCCTCACCCCATAGGTAAAGAGGACGGCCTCGGCGTGGAGTGCCTGCGCGACGCGGGCCTCATCGCGGGCGAGACCGCGCAGGCCTACGAGGACGTGGTCACGATATCCGTGGTCACGTGTCGGGCCATCGGCATCGGCGCCTACGTGGTCAGGTAAGGGATGATGACGGATGATGAGGATTTGGGGGAACTGTTACAATAAATATTGTGTGTTTGTTTGAACTTGTTATAAATAGATTTTCAATTAACGCATTTGTATCATTAAATAAAATACTTCTATGTTAATATTATTATTAATATAATAATATTATATTATATTTATATTACCTAGGTTTATTTTAAGAACTAACAAAGTAATTTATAGAAAGATATAGTAACATATTACAAATAAAAAAAGTAAAACTAAAACAAATCTTTATTTTTTATCTGTACCCACAGATTGGGCCACCGTGTCATCCAAGTGGAGTCATCCTACATCATCCTCACGGGACACTCTGCGCTCAACAAAGTGTTAGGTCGAGCCGTATACGCCAGCAACAATCAACTGGGTGGTGTTCAAATAATGCACAATAATGGCGTCTCTCATGCTGTAGCACCGACCGACTTGGAAGCCATCAGAACGACAGTGAAATGGCTGTCTTATGTTCCCAAGGTAAGACGTGTTGTGACGTGTTGAGACGTATTTAGATATCAGACGTGTTGTGACGTTTTTAAATGTGTTAAACGGCATTCAAAGTGCTTGGTAAGCTGTATATGCTAGCAACAATCTGGCAAACAACTGGGTGATGTTCAAATATTGGAAAACAATAACATCTTATATTCCTAAGATATAACGTGATGAGACGTGTTGTAATGTGTTGAGCCGTGTTGAAGTGTGTCCAATAACTCACCGAGTGCTAGGAAGAGCTGTACATGAGAGTAACTATCAATTGAGTGGCGATCAAATAATATGTACAGTAAAATATGTCACAGGTGTAACAGTTCAGTGTAATATGTCAGAGCACATAGGTTGAATAATTAGATGGTGTCCAACAGACGCGGTTTTGAATCGTGCATAATAAATATTTTTATATACTTCTAAATATTTAATTACAATGTTAATTTTAAACTCTTCTATTTCAGGATAAACTCAGTATGGTACCTATTATGGCTACATCGGACCCCACAGACCGTCCCGTAGAGTGGACTCCTCCACGCGCCGCATATGATCCGCGACTTCTACTAACAGGGGATTTGACAAGAGCTGGTTTCCTTGACCATGGATCTTTTGATGAGATAATGAAACCCTGGGCCCAGACGGTGGTTACAGGTTAGAAAGCTTTTTTCTGTTATAATGGTGTTTAGATTTTTAGGTAGATATCGATTGTTATTGGCTTTTTATTATATTTTTTTTGACACTACACGCGACGCGTTCCGAACCGAGGAAATGAAATATTTCATATATTCATTTCTTCATTCTGAAAGAAATATGTATAATTGTGGAGTATCAAATTTGGCAGTGGCAATTAATGATAAAGATTCCCGTATTTATTTTTAATTATTTGTGAATAATACTTAAAGTAATTACTACTACAACTCCCTCTACTCTACTCTTTACTGATATACTCTTCGATTTCTACAGGTAGAGGTCGTCTCGGTGGTATTCCCGTGGGCGTGATAGCGGTTGAAACACGCACGGTCGAATTCACTTTGCCCGCGGATCCCGCTAATTTGGATTCTGAAGCTAAAACTGTACAGCAAGCTGGACAAGTGAGAATTTTACGTTTGAAAAAGTAGATTAAATGGTTTATAATTAGATTCGAAGTCGGGAAATCAGTTATTTTAATTTTCTTTCTCAAGTAAGATAAACTGCGGTGTTGAGTTGCACCACTCAACACGTATTGTCTGGAATTTGGGCGATGAGTGGCGCACGGAGTGTCTTGATACTTGGTACTCTCTGCCTTCCCTCCGTGGGATGAAGCTTAAAGCTGAAAAATAATAATATATTGAAAAAACGGAAAGCAGTTGTATTAAAAAAGTGCATATATTTGGGTTATAAGTAGGAGTTCAAGTCCAAGTGTTGTAATCGAATACCGCGACGTAGCCTTTATTGTAAGGCTGTGCCTGTCCGGTAGCATTCATTAGCAAACAATAAAGCAACTTTTATTCTGAAAACTATTTTATTCTTAAACTTCCTTAAATCAATATTTAAATCTTATTTTTTACGCCACTAGGTGTGGTTCCCCGACTCCGCCTACAAAACTTCTCAAGCTATCAATGACTTTTCGAGAGAGAATCTACCCATATTGATATTTGCGAACTGGCGAGGTTTTAGTGGAGGACAAAAAGGTAAAAAACACTAATACATAATATTAAGCTTTGAATGTTCAAAATTTCACATTATCATTAATGTGAAATTTTGAACATATACAGATAAATTCCTTTTATTTTTTAATATAAATTATGTGAATATTTTTTAATAAAAAAATATAAATGTTATTGTTGTGTTAATTAATTATTATATTAATGTTGTAAATTAATAATTATTTAACTTAATACATTTCAGGCATTTGAGACTTTGTAGAATTTTAATTCCGAAACACCTTAGAAATATGTTTTTTCTCTGGTCGATCTTATATTTTCCATAATATTTAACCTTTTTCCAGACATGTACGAACAAATACTAAAGTTCGGTGCGGAGATAGTCCGAGCACTGCGCGGCGCCACCGCGCCCGTACTGGTGTACATCCCGCCCGGCGCTGAGCTCCGCGGCGGCGCGTGGGCGGTCGTCGACCCCAACGTCAACGCCGCGCGCATGGAGATGTACGCCGACACCGACGCCAGGTGAGGGGGTGTGGGATGGGATATCTTCATCCTTATGAGCTGAAAATTTATATTTAGTTTGGATTAGAATGCATGGTAGTTGTGTGACGTCATTCTAAATCCAACATGACGGAACATACGAGATGACGGACAAATGAAAGGGGTTTCTGAGAAAATTAAAGGAAAAATCATTTTATTTTTTGTTTCTTAGTAAAAAGTACCCCTTTTTACTAAGAAACAAAAGCTTCACGCTGTATCCCGCACACAGCAGGGTAGGCACAGGGAACCTAGTGTTAAGGTACTCCGTTCCCCACTTTCTGTAAAGTCCTGGAGGTATTGTGTGTTGAGTGGCGGAACTCAACGCCGCGCTTTATCTTTACACCAGAGCGAAGAAATGAAAATATAAATGTAAATAAATATTTCATTTCCTTGAGTGGGAATCGAACCCACAACCAGTCGAATTTACAGACACACGTGCCCCTGCTCTTAGTAAATAAAAAAAAATTAAATCAAATCAGCTTCACGCTGCATCCCGCACACAGCAGGGTAGGCAGAGGGAACCCAGTGTTAAGACACTCTCGTTCCCCACTTTCTGCCGAATTCTGGAGGCATTGCGTGTTGAGTGGCAGAACTCAACGCCGCGCTTAACCTCGACACCAGAGCGAAGAAATGGAAATATAAATTTAAGTAAATATTTCATCTTCTCGAGTGGGGATCGAACCCACAACCAGTCGTTTTTACAGTCACACCTCGTGCCACTGCGCCACTACCGGCCTCTTAGTAAATAGGAGTAATTAAATCTCGCTACTGGTTTTTTAATCTTATTAATTGTGTCATGACGTTATAAATTGATACTGCAATATTTAAAGGAAAAGTTTTTATTGCACATGCATGCCATTGTAAACGCGACAGATTGTAGGTTCGATTCTCACTCGAGGAAATAGAAAATTTAATAAATTCATTTTCTCACTCTGGCAACGAGGCAAAGCGCGGCGTCAGTAAACCTATAAAATAAGTTATAATTTGTACCTTTTTTTATTTAAGTTTTTTTTTCCTATTTCAGAGGAGGCGTCCTAGAAGCGGAAGGTATAGTGGAAGTGAAGTTTAAACAGCGCGATATACTCAAAACTATGCATAGATTAGATCCTGAACTTCTCAGATTAGGTGCTAGGAGTAATGGTTAGTATTTGTATGGAGCTCGTCTCTGGTTTTCAGATAATATTATTTGTATTTTTCTTATAAATTATAATTATTTTATTTTATTTTAAAATTACATACGTAGTTAAAGTAAAAATAAAAAAAATACTTAAAGAACAAACAGCAAAATGTGTAACAATTTTGATGCCATTTTTTTACATGATTAGATTTTAAATTTTAAAATTAAGTTAAGCATTAAAACATTCAATAGACATTATAATATATCAAATTAAAAAGAAAGTCTAACTATAATATATATTTGTCTAAGTGGTTTAGGAGACATATAGATTTTTTTCATTTTATTTAATAATATATAAATTAGTCATAGAGATTTCAAAAAAAGGTTTTGTTTTTCAGAAATCAAAGAACAGATAAAGGAAATCTCCAAAAATCTGGATCGACGCGGATCAATAGATGATGTTGTAATTAAAACCGATGCTGGACGTCAAGGTATTAAGTTATATTTTTTCAACTTCACGCTGTATCCCGCTGCTGTAATGTTACAAAGGTAGGCAGAGGGCACTTAATGTTAAGATACTCCGTTCCCAATAAGACATTTCCGTTCCCCACAATACAGTGTTTTTGTCATCACCACTTTAAATGAAAGCACAGTTTTAACTTCTCTATAAAAGCCTAATACAATTAAAACAAAAGATATTTTGCCATTATAAAATAGCGATTTCTTCATACAAAATAATTAATAAAATTATCGTTCTAAAATAAAAATCCATTTGTTAAAAATGACGCACACATACACAAACGGTCAATCATTCACGAAATCGAGTTGTAGGTATTGGCGACAAAGTTGATTTTTTTATTAGAAAATAGGTAATTACGTAAAATAGAACGAGAGATATCCCTTTCTCGTTCTGGTACATTTTTTGATAATGAAAAGTGGCAGATCTGCATCACTAGTAGTATTTTTGTAGTAGTATGTGTTTACGTTATTGGTATCTAATCGTAACTGCGTCACACGAAATACAGTATGGATAAACATCGTGAAATGAAAAAAAAATCCTACATCGAAACTGTTGACGAATCTTGATTATTTCTTTTATGTATGGGTTTGAAATATTTTACCCTATATGCTGCTGCGTAAGAGGAGCGCAGACGCTTCCGCTATATGACGCTTACACCATGTACGTCATATAGTGTCTGAACGCGGCGCGATGAATAGTGGGTTAGAATCCTATTCGGTGGATTAATTTTTATTTTTGAGCCCGTCGGTTCACAGTGGCACATTGCGTGACTACAAACGCGCCTGTTATAGTTTCGATTCCCACTCGGAATAATAATTATATATATCAATGATTTTGATTTCCCCGCTCTAGTCTACATAATGCAGTGTTCAGTTCCGCCGCTCAACACGCAATGTATCGAATATAATTTTATACATATTACACGTGTTTTTTTAATTTTTTTTTCAGCTGAAACTCGAGTACGTGAATTAGACACTGAATTGTTATCTGCTGACAAATCGATGAAGTCTAGGGAAAAGGAACTGGCACCTATATACCATGAGGTAAGATTGCATCTAACTTTATTAATAAATTTATTTATTTAGTTGAGTTTATTACTTAATATGAAAAAAAAATTACAAATTGCTAAAAATACATTTTTTATTTTCAATCCCTGTTTCTAGAGGGGAGGAGAGAGGGGGGGGGGACAGAGAGTGTTTTACAATAGGCTCCCTCTATACATAAGTGATGTTGCATGTTCTTAATTTTTTACCAAATTGGTTTCGTTGATACAAGGCATGTTAAGCGATGGAACAAGAATAATTTAAATACGTAACTAAGCACTACTTTTATTTTGCTTACTTATTCATTTTTTTATATTATATAAATACAGTACTTTGAACAAATATCAAGAATTATATTTTAGAACTAACTAAGATCGTTACTGTCTTAAATTTTTTGCTCATCATAATATACACATCTAGTATTTAATATATTTCGTTTTAATATATTTACAGATAGCAGTACAATTTGCTGAATTACACGACACGGCAGAAAGAATGCTCGAGAAAGGCTGTATATTTGTAAGTCATTGCTTATTTTTTTATAGTAAATTTAAATCGAAACCCAAAACTATTTTACGCACTGTAATTATAATATATAAATAAGCTTTTCTTTTTTAATAATTAAAGCGACACTCAAAGATTGAGAACCACTGGTTTATGTATAATTATTATATAAAATATGAAAATTGGGGATTTTATTTAAAAATCTAACAATTAAGATAACTTATCTACTACCTACAACCTACCTTAAAATTTATATCTAACTTTTCGAGTTTTAATCTGTAATCTACACGGTCTTGTATCACGGTCACGGTGTAAACAAAGTGTTTGATTATAACGTTTCCTGATAAGCTATTACTACTGCTTGAAATGTAAAATTTTAATTAAATTTTTTATTTTGTATTCTTTTTTCCCGGTTTATTAGGACCTTAGAATCGAATTGAGAGTGTTTTGGTAAGAAGAGGTTTGCTTAAACCTAAAATACTTATTTAGAAAACGTATAAAAATTTGAACGTAGCGGGACTCGAACCCGCGCCTTCTGGAAACCGACCAGGCGCTCTGACCGCAAAGCCATACGTTGTCATCGAGCTACGTCGAAATTTTTATACGCTTGTTACAACTTATTTATGTTGTTCTCGATGAGAACGTATGGGTTTGCGGTCAGAGCGCCTGGTCGGATTCCAGGAGGCGCGGGTTCGAGTCCCGCTACGTTTAAATTTTTATACGTTTTCTAAATAAGTATTTTTCTTTCCTAAGTGTGGAATAACACTTTAAAAATGTTTAAAAATATTGTTTAAACCTACTGTAATAAGAAAAATAAAATATCAGAATATTGTCATCAATTTCACAATATGATCATATCGTTAATCAGACGATATAATCCCTACAATGATAAATTTCCAGGATATAATCCCGTGGCGCGACTCCCGCCGTCTCCTGCACTGGCGCCTCCGTCGCCTGCTGCTGCAGAACGCGCAGGAGCGCAGGATACAGAAGGCCACCAGCCCCCAGCATCTAGACCAGAGGGCGGCCGCCGCTACGCTTAGACGATGGTAGTCATTTTTTTTAATGTCTTCGAGCATATTCTAGAAGTAGGAAGTTAGAGTTTACTGTTAAATTACTAAGTTCTTCGGGTTTCCCAAATTGTCGCGGTTACAGATACGAACGTGTGACTAAACGCGACACTTGTGGGTTCGATTTCCACTTGAGGAAATAAAATATCTAATACTCTCATTTTTTTCTGATAAGACAAAGCACGACGTTGTGGTCCGCCATTTAAATGTGTTTTATTATTTTTTTTTTACATCACGCTGTATCCCGCCCTATAGCAGGCTGAACAGAGGGAACCTAGTATAAAGACACTCCTTTCCCCACTTTCTGCCGAATTTTTAAGTAGTGGAACTCAACGCCGGGCTTTGTCTTAGTGCCAGAATGAAGAAATTAAAATATTAATAAATAATAATTCATTCCCCGAATAGGGATCAAATCCATAACCGTCGCGTTACAGTCACACTCTTGTTCCCCGGCGCCACGACGTCCTTAAGTTCTTTTTTATATATTTAAATATGTTTTCCTTCCTCAGGTTCACTGAAGATCTAGGTGAAACGCAATCCCACCAGTGGGAGCACGACAATGAAGCTGTATGCAAGTGGCTCGAGGCACAAGTGCACACCGACTCTGTGCTGGAGAGGAACCTGAGGGCGATAAAACAGGACGCGGTGCTGCAGGAGGTTAACACGCTGGTCATGGTGAGTGCGACTTTGATTTCGCAAAAAAAGAAGTTTTTTTTATCGGCGATTTAATTGTGATTTGTTAATGAGTAAGTGGAGCTGTCTATTGGTTCTCTTTATTCCTCAAATTATTTTTTATTATATATTTTTCTAAATCGAGTGTGGAATGACATTTAAAAATGTTAAAATAAAAATTTTTTGCAGGAGCTAACACCATCTCAACGCGCTGAATTCATAAGAAAAATCACTGCCTTAGAAATGGAACCGGATTTCAAAAACTAGCGTTATTAATATAATAATATTATTATTATAAACATATAGAAAAAAGCGCGAAGTTGAGTTCCGCCATTCAACTCACAATGTTTTAAACATCGGGAGGTGTATACCTGAGTATGTTAACACTAGGTTCCCTCTGCCTATCCTGCTATATGCGGGATACAGCGTGAAGCTGAAAAATGATATATATATATAAATATATTATATATAAATTTTAAATATAATCTATTTATATCTAAGTGCTTTAAGGAAAAAGGTTGTTAATAACAAATTCGCTACAAAAAGGTGTTTTTTTTTTTCAATTGTTTAATGAATGGACCAAATTTTAAAATTTATTTATCTGAAAAGGCTAAGACCATAAAATTGTTATTCCAAAAACATTCCGGTGTTAAAAATTTGAACGGCCGAAATTATGTATTTATGAACTTTTTTTTAAATTTATTTTTGCATGAAATGCGTTAAAGTAAAAATAGGTAACTGTCGTTTTTGCTTATTTTTTTATTAAAAGTAATTTTTTTATAGCATAGGCTGGGCCTAGTTGCGTCTAGACTAAGATGAAAGTAATACTGATATTTAGAATATATTATTATTATTAATAACAATAATTATATATAAATGTTTATACATGACATTAACGGTAAGTAGACAATTAATGCAAAATGGTCTAATTTGAATATTTTTACAAAAGAAGTTCTGTAATTTTAAATCTGTGATTTGCTAAAAAATTGGGTTTTAATATCGCGTTTGACTGTAAATGCGACGGTCGTGAGTTCGATTCCCACTCAAAATGGACTTAAGTAAATTTTTTCGCCCTGTTGAAATGATAGTTCAAGGCATCAACACCTTTCCACATATCTCAACCACCAAGCAATGTATTGAAAATTGTGATAAGATGCTATAATAATTTTTAACAAATTGCAAATTTTTGAGTTAGATCAGTTTGGTATACAAGAAAAATATATTTTTAATATTTAAAAAAAAATAATTCTAAGTTAGACCATTTTAGCATATCTAGTACGAAATATATTCTCAACGCTGCCTATTTTCTGTGTATAGTTGCATTAAAATAGGTCCGTCCGTAGCTGTATATTGTTAACAGTACGGTCAATGAGTCGTGGCCGCCATGAAGTTAGGCTTTCTGAAATTGCACATTGTTCATTCGGGAAGAAAATAACAAAAAATATGAAAATTTCCAAAATCAAAACTTCGCAGCCATCTAAAGCTACCTCCAAGCAGGCCACTACCTGTCGACAATACTGTATATAATGTTTTTTTTTATACATAATAAGCAACGGACAAAATAACGGGATGTATTTTTTATACATTAATATGTGTGATAGTTCTTTGGGGGTAATTTAATTATATTCATTTACTTCTGTTGTTTTAGTAAATTAAATGGAGTGTAGATAATTTTTGTATGGTTGAAGAGTTAGAACGGAATTTTGAATTATAATTGATTTTTTTTCAAATGAAATATCGAACAAATGTAAGCCTTTTTAAATATAAAACAATTTATATTTCTGAACTATATTATATATAATCTATAAATTAAATGATTCAAAATTTCGTTTTAAATTTAAGTGTTATAAGTTTTGTATACATACATATGTGTGGGTTCGCGGGTTCATTATCATATATCACAATACAAATTCTTTATTATATTAGCAAAAAAATAAAATTAAAAACTATATATTGTAAAACTGTCTCAATATTGCATATTATATTTTTTGTCTCACTCACACACTACATACGCTTGCTATCTCCCTCTAACATTTTTATATATAATTTTACAAATTATTCATTGTTGTAAGTTGTAATTTAGTTGCAAAAAAAATCAAATAGAACAAAAAAAAGAAAAAATATAATCTACCTATCTCACTCTTAGTTCTAATTATTTTATATTTCTATCGCCCTCGCATACATCACGTATATTCGCTATCTCGCTCTAGCATTGCCATTTTATTTTATATTTGTATACATCCCAATATAAATTGATCATTAATTTAAAATTGCAAATTACTTTAAAAAAATGCCTCTGTCATTATACTTAGTAAATATAATGTAATGCTGTCTCGCTCCTATACTTTTTTTTCCTTATATTATGTCTTTTTATTGCTATCTCGCTCTAACGTTTTATTGTGTCATATTTTATAAATGATATCATTTACATATGTAATTATGTTTGTATTTACATATGTAAAGAGTTCTAATTTTCATGAATAATTACAATATTTTAAAATAATTCTTATATATTACACAAAAGAAAGAGATAGCAGAGGGTTAGTGCGAGAAAGTGTTTTTAATAATTTGCATATAAATTACAATTTATTCCGAATTCTGCCAACGTACAAAATATTCTGGTACATTCCTTTATATAAATATTTTTTTATAATAATATCTAATGAAATAATTTATTGAAACGATCAAACTTAGTTATTATTATTATGTTTAGAATATTTAAAAAAAGTAGTTATAAAATGTTGTTTTTATAATTTCGCAGTCACTGTGAATTTTAGGTAGGTTCTTGGTTGGTCCTGTAATAAATGTTTAATTATTGTATTTGTTTTGTTTTATTTTTATTTTCTTCTGCTTAATTTATATACGATTCGGTCAAGTAATATAGCATTTAATCATATCTATAAATATTTTAGTCAATATGTGTATACGCGAATGCTGTGAGTTCGACACCAACTCTTGGGAACATACATTTTGAAATAACTTTTACGTATTATATTAAATTCTCGGTTTTAAATCTTAAATTCCTTACTCTTTATTATTTATTAATTATTTATACTTTAATTTTATCCAAATAAAATGATAATTTAAATACGTATAACCTAATAATTCTACTAATGTAAATATTTTCCAAGTCCTATATGTATATACGCGAACATGCTTATTATATTTTCGCTTCACAGTCAAAGTTAAATAATTTTATTCAAAATAAGAAGGTACGTGCTTCATTTTTTGAACGTCAAATAGTTTACCACCAGTTCACTAAAGTTAATCCCTCAGACCAGAGAAGAACCGGCGCAAGAAACTAGGCGGGACCTATTTTTTTAAAATCAATTTATACAAATATAATACATATTTAATTATCTGAGACAATGATACTTTTGAAATAGACTGGAGCGAGCATTTCATTCCCAAGGCGTGTTATCATTTATATAATAATTTGGTAATAACCTTTAACACACAAACGTCTTTTCACAACTCTTTTAAATTGTGATATAGAACATTCTCGGACGTTTTCTCGGATCCTATTGTAAAAGCGTACAGATTGTCCCATAAAAGAATTACGGACCCGATGTAATCGAGTTACAGGTGCAATAAGTTTACTCCTATTTCTAGAATATTATGTACATCACCAATTTTGGCAACTTCTTTAATATTCTTCTTAATATACATAACATTTTCAAAAATGTATTGAGATGCAACTGTCAATATATTTATTTCTTTAAATTTTTGCTTTAACGATTCTTTAGGGCCTAAGTTATAAATTGCGCGAATAACTCGCTTCTGCAAGACAAAAATTGGCTTAATACCGGCTGCACTACCCCAAAGTAGAATGCCGTAGGACATAATACTATGAAAGTAGCTAAAGTAAACAAGGCGAGCCGTTTCCACATCAGTTAATCGTCTGATTTTTTTAACTCCAAAAGCTGCTGAGCTAAGTCTATTCGCCAATCCATCGATATGAGGTCCCCACTGTAATTTAGAGAAAAACCGTAGAATCGACAGGATCCACAGCTTCACCATTCAAGAGTACATTAGCTTTAACAATTTTTGTGTTTGATGTTCTGAATATTATACATTTAGTTTTTTTACTATTCAATAGTAAGTTATTAACACTAAACCAATGTACTACTTTCGTTGGTGCATTGTTTACATCGTCACATATGTTTTGTCGTCGTTTTATTTTAAAAATCAATGAAGTATCATCAGCAAACAATACTATATCATGGTTCTCTCCCACTAAAAATGGCAAATCATTTATATATATTAAAAACAGAAAAGGACCAAAAAATAGACCCTTGTGGGACCCCTATACTGACAAATGATACAGGAGATTTCTTGCCATTCACATCAACTCTCTGAACTCTGTTAGCTAAATAAGAAGTCAGAAGATTGAGTGCACGTCCTCTTATGCCGTAATGGTGTAGCTTCATGACCAATGTAGAGTGCTGAACACAATCAAAGGCCTTAGACAGGTCACAGAACATACCAAGAGCATTCTGCAATCCCTCCCAAGCCTCATATATACTTTTTATAAGTCCTACACCAGCATCAGTAGTCGAGCGACCTTTAGTAAAGCCATACTGTTTGATTTAAAATAATTTTCTCAAAGATTTTACTAAACGAGGGTAGTATAGATACAGGTCTAAAATTGTTGGGATCAGATGTATTACCCGATTTAAATATAGGTATGACTTTACTAAATTTCACTTTCCGCCGAATTTTGGAAGCATTGCGTATTGACGCGCTTTTTTCTTGGTACTTGAACGAGGAAATGGATATAGTAATACATATTATATTATACTCTACTCTACTATACTCTGTACTTCTATAGACTAGTAGTGGTGTTCTGAAATTTGTTATTTAACTTTTGCTGGGGACCGACACGTGTCGTACACGCGTTGTTAATTTCCTTATTTCACTCGGGTACTGTATGGCGAGGGGCTTTGCCCCTCCACTCAACACGTTACATTTTTAAAATAGGTGGAAAGTGGAGAACGGAATGTTTTGACACTAGGTTTTTTAGTCAGCTCTGTTGTATATACGAAATCTAAAAAAAAACAGTAATTTAATATTTTTATTTGTAATTAAGTAATAAATACATTTTTTGAAAAATAAAAATACTATAATGTATAAGATCTTTTATCCTTAAACCAAATTATGAAAGTTCGAATTTGTGTTGGACGTAGAGTAATTGAGTAGTCTTCTTGCTCAGTTTGCTCAGATTGCTCAAGATGCTCAGGTTGATCGGAGTTATCATTTGTTGCTCTGTTTAGAAAGAAAAATATTTTATATATAATAATTTATCTATAAATTAAGAAATATTTTATAATACATATACTAAGAACGAATTGAGACTTACAAAAACGCGTTGCCATGACAACGTGTACGTCACTACACAAAATTATACATATATGGTAGTGTGTGTTACATTTATTTTATAAATATATTATTTGAAATTGGAATATTTAATATTATCATTTCCTGTTTTGCGGCAAAGCGGAAAGTGGGGAACGAAAGTGTCTTAATGGAGACGGAGTGTCTTAACACCTAGTGTCCATATTTATTTTTGTTATGTCTGTATTTATTTCTTATTCTTGTTTCTGTCTTCTGGTAAAAAAATGTATTTTAGGTATCTATGTATATAAGCAAATTAGTACGTATTTATTTATATATTTACAAATGTATGTATATATGTAAAACTAGATATCAACTCTTCACACCTCTTCCCTTTTCAGACAATATATTATCTCCTCCACCCAAAGGTTTCTTGGAGAGATCGCCCTCTTAGCGGTAAGGCCGCCTATTGTACTGTTCTAAATATTAATACATGTATATGTGTTTTGTCTTCCTATTGTACAATAAAGACTGTTTTATTATTCTGAATCCTTCCTCTATATGTAGATATATTATAACTATGTATACTTAAAAAGACGTATATTTTTTTAAATGAAACGTTTGGGTTTCCAAAAATGTGTAATCTCTATATATAATAAGACAGTAAAAATATTTTGTCTGTACGTTTAGTAATTTTGACTGGAATGGATAGAGGGACACTTAAAAAGAATAATAGAAAGCAAAAAGATTTTTTTAGAATTTCTTGTCTGTCTGTCTGTCTGTCTGTCTGTCTGTCGACATATTTTTGTNATAAACATATTGGACTGTTTAAGATTTGAACTTAACGTATTTTTTCTGGTAGAAAGAATGTATCACTTATTATAGATTTACAAAAATAAGTTAAATCCGTTTTGGTGTCATGGGTCATAGGCAGTGGGTTCGATTTCGATTTGGATTAATGAATTATTTTCATTTGCTTGCTTTGGTAACAAGTCAAAGTGTGGTATTGAATTTTAGTACAACATGCAGTTTCATTGGGAAATAGGTTCCGTAGATCCCCCGCTCACTTTGCAACATGTGGAATACAGCGTAAAGCTAAAGAAGAATGTGTACCGATAACTCCATAATCAGTGCTTGTTTTATTTCCTTTCTTATTTCTTCGTTTCTTCTTCTGTCTTGAAAAATCTTCTACGGAAGAACTGCCATCTTCTCTACTATTACTTTCAAAGTTCTTTCTTTTTTCACTAACACTGGGCTTGGAAGACTTCAAAAATGAAAGTCTTTTGTAAGATTTCTTTATCTTGGAAATTTCATTATTCTGAGTGCCATTTTTAGCATCCGAAGTATAATTATTATTGTTATATATATTTTGTCTGTCTGTTGTTATATCTGGTTTTATATTATCACCATTATTAGTGGTATTAACAAAACGTTTTCGTCTATTTTCATTATCAAATCCATTTTCTTTCTTTTTGTTTCTTGTCTGTCTAATGTTAGAACTCTTCGGATATATTTCCTCTGAATAAAGCCCTGAAATAGAAAAAGGGCGATATTAGCAACACGGCAAAATGAAAATTTTGATCGTAGCTTGGAATTTTTTCATAGTTAAAGCCTCTTCTAATATGGTAAGTATGAAATAAGAAGCAGAGAATAGAGTGTCTTAACACTAGGTACCCTCTATCTCCTCTGCTATATACAGTTGGTGTGGAAAGGGCGGCATTGAGTTCCGGCATTTAACATGCAATGTTCCCAGAATTAGGAGACATTGTGTGTTGAATGCCGGAAGTCACCGCTGCCCAACGGAGTGTCTTAACACTAGGTTTCCTCTGCCTACCCTGCTGTGTGTGGGATATAGCCTGAAGCTGATTATTTTAATTGCCTTCTATTAGACAGCAAATCAAATTGGACGATAAAAAAAACGGTTCTTGATGACTACACTGCATCGCAGTATTCAATGAAGATTTAAAATAGAAAAAATATAAAGTATTTTTTATTTTAATAAAAGTTATCTCACCAGGTTCCTTCTCTTCTTTACTCGTTCTCAACTCGTCGACGTAATCTGGATTGTCTTCAGGAAGTATTCCGTCGTCACCGCCGTTGTAGACGTAACTTTAAAATTATATGAAATATTAATACGATTAAGGGCCATTGTGCCACGTTTATATAATATACAATTATATGCGTGCTTTAGTAATGGTATTGAGTTCGATTCTCAGCCGAAGAATACTTATATTTTACTTATTCTGGTAGTATTCGAAGTGAGACGTTGAACAACTCAATATTATATATATTATAAACAGTATAAAAATACTTATATATAATACAAAACGAATTTTAAAAAGAAAATTTACAAAGATTAAATAAACAATCGTCAATTGTTTTTACTTTTTAAAAGTAATTAAAATTGTATTTGTATTCTAATTTTTTATATTTTATTAAAAAAAAATATTATGAGTAAAGTAATATAGTTAAAATAGTTAAAAAAATTAAGAATGCAAGTGAAAGTGTTCTTTTAAATTTAATTTATTTAAGAGTTTATCAATTGCTATAGTGTGCATACCAGAATAAAATATATACATACAAAATTTAATATTCCTCACCGACTACTCCAATCCATTTGCCTCGCTTGCTGCAACCACTGGTTGGCGCCCAACGTGGTCTCCTCGACCTTCGTGATGATGAACAGGAATATCTTACGGAGGTCCACCGTTATGTGGCCTGAGTATGGGGGACTGGTGCTTGAGCTGCGATCATCTATATAGAATTAAAATATAATATACGATCCAAAGGCGGCTTAGTTCGTTTAAACTTATTATTATATTATAGAGACAAATTAAACAAAATGTTTACATAAATTGTATTCTGATACATCAGCTATGTTACTAGTGAAATTTGTAAATTTTCATCAAAATCCATTTAGTAGTTTTTGCGTGAAAGTGGATCAAACATATTATGCTCAGAATTTTCTTTTTACGCTTATATTATTAATTAGTAATCCAGTTTCTATTTCAAATATGTTCATATTACACCAATTTCAGATTGATATATAAATTAATTAAAATAGAGTTACATTTATAATTTTTTTTATTATTCTTAAAAAAACATCCTTCTTATATCCATACATGTACAATGTGTATTTTTTACTTGTATGGTCACATCAACCTGCGACTTCCTCCTCATGACCAAATGCAAATAACTAACGCAAATGACAATTTTTTAGTGCCCAAAGGTTTTATAGAAACAACTAATATATATTTTTAACATTTTTTAAAGTATTATTAAACACTTAGGAAAGAAAAATATTTATTTAGAAAACGTATAAAAATTTGAACGTAGCAGGACTCGAACCCGCGCCGGTGGAAATCGACCAGGACTGACCGCTACGTTCAAATGTTTATACGTTTTCTAAATAAGTCACTAATACATATTACTATACCCAGCCGATAGCGTTTCTCCACAAATGGATTATTAATCCAATACAAAAAGAATCAATCTCAGTTTGAGCTATTGCAATTACCATGATTCTTCTCTAAAGTGTTCTCCAGCCTTATAAGTACGGAGCCTCCTTTCCAAGGCTCTAATGTGAGGATGTGGATGTGATGAGGAAGACCGTGAAGTCTTAGACCTGTGTACTAAAATAATTTCATTTTTTTAGCTTTGCATTCCGTATTATAACAGGATAGGCACAGGTAACCTAGGACATTTCATTCCCCACACAATGTCCAATTTTCAAGATATTGTGTGTTGAGTGACGGAACTTAACGCCGCGTTTTATTTAGTTACTAGAGCTAGGAAATGAGGATCCAGAACTCGGGGGACAGTGGGGAATTTAAAGTTGTTTCCGACATAATCATATTGCACGTGGTAACAGTAAGGCACAGGGTTCTAATTAAAAGAACTAATATCGAGTGAACTGTATATTCTAATTTTTTAAATAATTTTTCACATTTTTAAAGTGGTAATACACACTGAGTAAAGAAACATACTTATAGCAAGCGTTCTGACCAACTAAACCATACGTTATATCGAAATTCTTATAGGGTGATTATTTGAATATGTGTATATCACGCGGCCCTCCCCAAATAACTACTAAGTAAAATAAAATGTTATGTATTTTTTTTTATTTATTTATAAAATTATTACAACACTACATACCGATGTACATAATGTATTCCTATTGTTAAAAATAGCTAAGTTATGTTTGTAAACGTTTCTCAAATCTCATCACCATTCGTGTCCCAATTCCCAAATTTTAGCGGTTTATGTTCGAAAAGTTATAAATATACTTTAAAGATTGTATTTTAAAGCAGTAATTTATGTAATACATTATATGTTTTATCAATTGACAAAACCATACACATTAAAGAACACTTTTAGATAATTTGTATTAACTTCAAAAATTGTCCCAGCGCGTTCCACTCACTACCATTTGTTCACACAGTCGCATGGTTATTTTGCTGCGAAATGTATTACTATTGAAAGAGTAAGTTCTATGCGAACGTGTACAGCAGCGCGTCTTTACTCGTGCAGGTGACACATCTAAGAGTGTATTGGTGCCAACTCTAGCCTACCTTAACCGTCCAATAATCGTGTTTGTCAAATAAAAATCTCCTTACCGTTTGAGATTGCCGTGGTAAGCCTATTTTTTTTATTGATAATTTTTATAAGATGTGATACGCGTCATAGGATTCTCTTTTCATTGATGACATTCCGAAATTAATATTTTTTATAAAGAACGTTTAATGTAAAAAAGTATACCAAAAACTAATTACCATTTGTATAATTACCATTTTTCCCGTTCGTATTTGGACAAACGGTAATGAGTTGTTGAAAATGGTAATTAAATCCAGTATAAACTGATCTCTTGTTTTATTGTAAGGCTTTACTCCTCTAGGCCAGCTAAAAGTTGAATTATTACTATTATCAATTTTTTAAAGATCTCAAGCTATATATCTCATCACCGTTTGACGAAAATTTTCAGCTTCAGATTTAAACCTATAGAGTAGTCCAACAAGTGTGCGTTTGGTTTCTTTCAATAGTCGCCTCTATAAACATCATATTAAACCTATAAATGTTGTAATTGGACACAATATTTGAATTAATTTTTCGAACCCCGAATATGTCTGTCTTCAAATATTCACCCTATACGCTTATAAGAATTTCGAGGGACTTGGACAGTTTCCAAGAGGCGCAGATTCAATTGGTTCAATTTTTATGTTTTCTAAAAGATATTTTTCTTTTAAATCAATTCTACACGAGTGTGCCGTCGGTGGGTCCTAGACGGCAAGAGGCCCCCCCTCCCCCCTCCCCCCCGCCGATAGCGGTAACAGGCTCGAACATGTACCATTCTTATTAAATGGATTATCCAACACAAAACAAGTAGTTGCTGAGATTCGCGCGATAAACTAAACAAACTCTAGCTTTATAATATAATACTAGTGAGAAAACAAAACAAAATTAAAGTGAATTTAAAAATTTAAATACGCCACCACTAACCGACGATATATCATTTTTTTTATAAGAAAATGTAAATTGTCTTTTATTCCACTAATAGACTTACTCTTTTATTCCTCACATTCTGCCATTTTCTTTTACTAATCTTCTCCCCTTGAGTCATAAAGAGCCACGGCTCAAACGTCCAACGTCTATACATTTGTGACACTCTCTCGTAGAAGGAGAGATCGTCCGCTAAAAATAATATATTACTTAACTTCTTGGACTTAGACACTCTGTTACCGACGCACCGCCGAATTTTCAAGACATTTGTGTGTTGAGTGGCGGAACTAGACGCCACGCTTTGTGTTGTTACCAGAACAAAGAAAATTAAAATATTAAATAAATAATTCCCGTGTGGAAGTGGAGGAGAGCGTCGTAACGCAGTGGCACATCGTCTGGCTTTAAACGTGACGATTGTGGGTTCAATTCTTATTCGGGAGCATAAATAATTTTTATTCCCTTGCCCTGGTAAATGCGCGTTGAAATGCTGCATTGATTGCCGCCTTTACTTAACACTCTATCTCGAAACTGGGCGGTACGTGGAGAACGGAGAATTGACACCAGGTTTTCTCTGACTACTCTGCTATAACTGTACATTTTTAAAGTTTTAAATAAACCGTTGTAAAAACAGTTCTGTTCAAATTATCTGACGAGGAAATCAGTTATTTGTTAATTGGTGTAGGAAGTGAGCAATCAAGATTGTTTGGCGGAAATAATATTTATCAAAGCAAAAACCTGAATGAGAAAAAGATGGAAATAAAATAGAAAAAATATAATTTATCTAATTACTTTAATAATTGTCGTCGTGGTGCAGCGGCACTTTAACTGATTGTAAAAGCGACGCT
The DNA here is from genome assembly GCA_013403705.1 of Heliconius hermathena. NCBI lineage: Eukaryota > Metazoa > Arthropoda > Insecta > Lepidoptera > Nymphalidae > Heliconius > Heliconius hermathena. The sequence goes on from JAAIXJ010001826.1 coordinate 181,833, forward strand.
TGTGGATTTGACTCCCATTCAGAGGAATGAATTTTCAATTAATGTTCCTATTGAAACTCTACTTTCTATTAGAATTTGTGACATTATGATACAGAGCGTCGAAAAAGAGATGCTTATATCCTTCGGGTGGTGCTATAACCCTTTAATAGAAGCACAACTAAGCAAATAATGATGACTATAAACTTGTAAAGAAAATTAATAGTGAAAAGCATAGGTATCATAGTGAAATAAATTGCTTATATAAACTTACCTTCTTGTCTATGATTGCCTACAAAAATTCTGTGCTTGCCTCTAACTACCAATCCTATACCAAATTCTTCTTCATTTAGAGATTCTTCCAGACCAAAAGTGTCGTCAGTTAATAGTCTTCTATGAACCTGAATTATAGAAATTTTAAATATTACTTAACATTTACAGAAGAAAAATTAGACAGTACGGAGGGGACGACATCTTAACACGAGGTTCCTCATTCTGCTCACCTTGCGGGATACAGCGTAAACAAAGAACATGCGCAAAGTGAACATATATACGTATATGTTCCCTTATATACATATGTTCCCTTTTTTTCATAAAACTTACCATCAGTTCAATCTCTCCTTCATTGTAGGAAGTGCCCCCTTGAGTTCTATCAGTTAACACACAAAACGCATCTTTTGAATTTTCTATACAAATTTTTCCCACGGGATAAAGACAAGATGGTAGCTTACGTCTATTTGTTCCACCTGAAATGTGATTTTTATTACTAATTTTATTTTTCAAATTGTGTCACACACATAATAGGCTAAGCAGGGGGACTTGGGAACCTAATGTTAAAACACTCCGGTCCCCATTCAGACATTTTCGTCACCTTCCGCCGAATTATTGAGGCATCGTGTTGAGTGGCGGAACTCGGAACAACTCTTATTAGTACATAAATATTTCTTTATATTTTTGATATTCTAGATAAAAAAAATATACTCGCCAATGGAGTGATTCCAGCAATTCCGTTGCATCATTTGTCTGCCGTTAGAGTCAGTGTAAAATACACCATTGTTCGTTATATTTGTTTTGTAAATTGTCACCACTTCTTTGCCCAAGTCCTTACTTAAACAGAGAAAATGCTTATTTAAATATATAAATAATATGTTTAGTATTATATACACATTTTATATTCTTGGTCAGCGACAGTACTTGACTCTATGCATTGGTCGTGGATTCGAACCCACTCGTGTGAATGAATTATTTTTGTTTCCTTACTCGACTTGTTTCGACACTGTATTCTTTCTGTCTACCTCACCATAAGTGGAGTAAAGCGTAAAGTTAAAATTAATTTGTAATTTCTCTGAGTGGGGATTGAGCCCACGACCAATACATGCGGCCAGACAAACTGCTTAGGCTTAAAAATACGTTTAAAATTCAAATTCCAAATATTCTTTCTTCAAATGTACTTATCAGTCGTAATCTCGTACCGGATCGGAAACTTTAAGTTAATTCGACAATTCAAAGTCCCTGATTTGCTGAGAAAAAGAGAGAGAGAGAGCAAAGAAATAATATTAACTTACTCAATAGGCACAGGTCCAATGATCCACTCGATCTCAACAAATTCTTCCCCGCGGTAGAGACGGGTTATTTGAGTTATCCAATCGGAGAATCGTTGTCTTATCTCCTTTACTAGTGTTCCTCGTATTGTATTGTATATTGCTTTGTCTGTCACCTGGAATATATGTAAATATACAATACAATGTATATTTTGAACATTTTTAAAGTGTAATTCCAAAATTTGGAGAGAAAAATATTATTTTAGAAAACGGGATTTGAATCTTGGTAACCCCAAAACCGTTCTGGCCAGTAAGCTAAAAGTCCTTCTCCATCTAAGTCACACTTCGATCTATATGAAAAAGTGAAGCTATAAAAAGTGGATAAAAAAACTACACAAAACCTTAGAAAAATTGAAAGAAGAAGAAGAAAATATTGTTATCAAGTAGGATCAAACCTGTAACTAACGTAAAAACTAATATACCGGTATAGGCCTATCCTGTCCAGGTCTAAAGCTGTAAGCTCCAGAATTTTGCATATTCGGAACTTGGCTATAGTAATACCAGTTCTGTGATAACATTATTTTAATTCCATCTACATGTTGTATTGATTCTAGAAACCCGGTTGTTTTATTTATTGTCACTTTTATATACTGGAATTGTAATAAATAATATTAATAAATTGCTAAAATAGAGGCCAGTCGTGGCGCAGCGGCACGAGGTGTGACTGCAAAACCGACTGGTTGTGGGTTCGATCCCCACTCGAGGAGATGAAATATTTACTTAAATTTATATTTCCATTTCTTCGCTCTGGTGTCGAGGTTAAGCGCGGCGTTGAGTTCTGCCACTCAACACGCAATGCCTCCAGAATTCGGCAGAAAGTGGGGAACGGAGTGTCTTAACACTAGGTTCCCTCTGCCTACCCTGCTGTGCGCGGGATACAGCGTGAAGCTAATTTTTTATTTTTTTAATAAATTGCTGAGGCCGTCGTGGTGTACACAGCGCCTCTTCCTCGCTCTGGTAACAGGACAAAGCATATGCTTATCTTGCTTTGCGTGAAAATATATATATAAAAAAAAACATTATAAAAGGCAAAAAATCAATCAATACTTTAAGTTTTGGATTTTGTTAGGAGTCCAGCTCGAAGGACCAATTTTCATTAAATGATACGTCATCGATGTTTTGTAATAGATTATATAAATCATATATAGACTTTTAATATAATTTACTCGTATTCTTAAACTATAAAATATTTGTAATTTTAAAATAATTAATTCTAAACTTACTTCATTTGAAATAGATGTTAGACGTTCTTGCTCAGGACCACTATCTATAGTATGAGATTTCTTTGCAAATTCACCTTCAGCCTTTAAAAAAAACATCATTATATTATGAAATCGTGATGACACTGTTGTACCCCATTGTTTACGCTTGTACCCCCACAAGCGTAAACAAGGAGGCACAACTTCTCTGCAGTTTAATAGTGCGCTGTGTTTGACCACGCATGCCAAGTTGATGTTCATATCCCATTCAAGGGAACAATTGTTCCAGTATTTAAATTATTGTTAGTTTCTCGCTGCAACAAAACTAACCGCAGAATTTAATTATGCCACTCAAAAACTTAAATAACGAAATATTTTTACACTAGATTATCTCTACTCTAAACTCACAAGTTGATCTCTAACACTAGTAACATAATACGTAGTGAAGCCCAAAGGCGGTATATTTTCAGCTTCGAAACAAAGCTCCTGCAGCGCCGTGGACGAGCGACCTGGGAGATTGATCATTGCCGTTGGCAGTGGGACGAGCTGATGTTCTACTTCTTCATCTATGTACAGGAAGAAAGAGAAAGAAGAATATATTATAATAATATCACAGAAATAAAGAAACGTTAACTAACTTACTGTTATAATCTTTTATAGAGTAATGCATCGCCAGAACTGGAAATCTTATATGATGGTAGGTTTTGACACTCGAAGGATTATATATCAGAAGAAGCATTGAGTCTTGAGTTTCTGTAAACTAAATTATAAGCATATTATTATCAGATTGAGGCCAGTCGTGGCGCAGGGGCACAAAGTGTGACTGTAACCGCGACTGGTTGTGGGTTCGATCCCCACTCGAGGAAATGAAATATTTATTTACATTTATATTTTAATTTCTTCGCTCTGGAGTAGAGGCAAAGCGCGGCGTTGAGTTCCGCCACTCAAAACACACTGCCTCTAGGACTCGACGGAAAGTGGGGAACGGAGTGTCTTAACACTAGGTTCCCTCTGCCTACCCCGCTGTGTGCGGGATACAGCGTGAAACTGATATTATTATCAAGGGTTCGATTCCCACTTGGGGGAATAAAATATTTAACATTTGATTTCCTCGCTCTGGTAAAGAGCCAAAACACGATGTTGAATTTCGGTACTCCATACAAAATGCCTCGAGAATTCGGCGGAAAATGACTGATGAGGACTATCTTAAGTTCACTAGGTACCCCTGCATACCTTCCTACGTCCCCCACGTAGGAAGGTATGCAGGGATAAAGATAAAGTGTGAAGCTAAAAAAAAATATTAACGATTTAAGTGCCGCAGTGTCTGACAGTAAATTTGATACTCAATAGATAATGAATTATGTTATTTTTTTGCGTTTTTTAAGACAACGCGGCGTTGACTACAGCAAGTCTACATGCAACGTCTCGAATTAAAGCGGAAAGTCGAGAACGGAGTATCACAGCACCAGGTTCTCTCTTATCAAGATAAATAAACACGCCCAGTTTTCTTTTTTAGTATTTAATAATTGTTTTTCTATACAATATGTTTTCTAATTTTTAAATTAAATTGTTTAATTTTTTACATGATTGCGTCAGAAAGAAAGGGATATTTTTTAGCTTGTATATGTATGTCTAATATGTATTTATGTCCATTTCACGCAATACGGTTGGGCGGTTTTTTAAAAGACCCAACAACATTTGTTTATATAAAAATAATGTTATATAAACAACTTACTCTACACTGACTATTATTCAGTTGATGACAAACAACAAACTGCTGGTTATTCTTCGACCTCCTTCCACCCCATGTTGGTGTTAGCACACTGAAAAAAAGAAAAACATTTCTATTTACTCTGTGGCTCTCAATTTTGACTTCGAACTTCGACTTTTATATAGAGAATGATACATTTCATATAACAAACGTACAACGTAGCAAAACCTCATCAAAAAACCTCTGCATAACCTTTGGTAGGCATGCACGGTGTTGAGTTCCGTGGAATAGATTTTCTCTACACTGTCAAATGAGAGACATAGCGTGAAACGAAACAAATAAATAAACAGTTTAAATATATGTGCACCCAAGTTACCTTAAAAATAACGAGATTTTCTTCGTACAAGCATATACGGCGTCAGATAAAATCTTTATAAAATCATTGGCTACGTGCTGTTGACTGGTTCCTGGAATAAAATATAGATTTGAGGCTTCGTTTGTGTTGCAAATAACTGAGACGTGTATGATATATGACACTACATTAAAGCACCCACCTTAGGTAACTCTGACTGAGGATAGTGATCGTATCGTCCGTGTGTAGTATGTATATGATTAAACGTCTACAAATCCACTCGTGTGATCACATATCCACATATGTGATTATATAATATTTACACATGTGAATACATAATTACACATGTGATGCCACATCCGCAAATTGGATGTCACATCCACACATGTGATGACATATCAACATGTGTATTGTCATATGCACATATGTCATCTCACGCTGAAATTGGGCTGTATGTGGGAACGGAGTGTCTCATCACTACGTTGCCTCTAACTGCCATGCTATATGCGGGATACAGCGTGAAGTTAAAAAAATAACAATAAGAAAACATACCTGTAATAGCATCGTGATGTAGCACCAAGCTTACTGCGTGTCGCAACAAGTGAAGTTCATAGGAATCCTTCATTCGTGATAGTACTGAAAGCTGTTTTACTACCTAGAAAGTTTAAAATCGGTTAAAGATCATATTTTGCCAGTTGTAGCGCAGAAGAACAAGCGTGCAACTGTATACGGGACAGGTCGTTAGCTCGATTCCCACTCGAGCAAATTAAATATTTAAAATTTTCATTTTCTCGCCTGTCGTTTCCGGTAACGAGGCAAAACGCGGCGTTGGGTTTCGCCACTGAACACGCAATGCTCTAAGAATTAGGCAGAAAAGGGGGAACGGTAGTAGTCTGTATGGAAACGGAGTGTCTTAACATCAAGGTCCCCTTTACCTACCCTGCTTTGTGCAGAATGCAGTGTGAAGCTAAAAAAAAAATAACATTATAAATGCGAAAGTTTATGAGGATGCTGTTTCACTTACACGTAAAAACTATTGAACGGATTTAGATGAAAAAAAAAATTAAGTCAGCTTCACGCTGTATCCCGCACACAGCAGGGTAGGCAGAGGGAACCTAGTGTTAAGACACTCCGCTCCCCACTTTCTGCCGAATTCTGGAAGCATTGCGTGTTGAGTGGCAGAACTCAACGCCGCGCTTGTCCTCGATACCAGAGCGAAGAATTGGAAATATAAATTTAAGTAAATATTTCATCTAATCGAGTGGGGATCGAACCCACAACCAGTCGATTTTACAGTCACACTTTGTGCCACTGCGCTACGACTGGCCTCATTACAGATGAACTTTACAATAATATAGGTTATAAAATTTATGTAAAGATTTTCTATAATCTGGCTATTATATAACAATAAGTTTAAGCGGGTGAAGCCCTGCGTGGGTCGTTGTCGTTAATATTTCATAAATAAGTGATTGTATTAAAATAATATATTTTTGGTTTATTCAACTATCCTTCTATACGCTAAAAAATATACGAACAATAATATAACTATATAGAATAATATAACTATATTATTGTTGTTATATTTTTTAGCGTATAGAAGGATAGAAACGAAGAAGAAGGGAACTCGTTGTTAAAATCTGTTCCACTGCCCAATTTTCTTGACATTGCCTGTTAAGTAGCGGAACTCAACGTCGCGCTTTGTGTTGTCACCAGAGCGAGGCGAAAATACACTGGGTTCCCAATGCGTGCTAGGTTCCTATATGAGGGATACAGCGGGAAGGTTATAATAAAATCAAAATACATAACAATATAAGCTATAAATAATAGCGACAAACATATAAGTAATATACATTCACCTGTAAAAATGCATGGGCTTTTTTCACAAAATATTTAAAACTTGGCCTCGAAGTGTAGAAGCCTGTCCAATAAGTATTTATATCGCTCCCATACGGCAAATGGTCATTCTTCAAATAATAGAAACGTAAAAAAAAAAACAATTATTTTAAAAACATATACCTATATAGGAATGACTTATAGAAAGTAATATTGTTCATCATTTTTGAAAGAGATGAAGAAAGGACGGAATGCAAGATCAGTGTGAATGGTAAGATATTAGAACAAGTGAATGAAGTGGTATATTTGGGAAGTATGTTCAGTAGAGATGGAAGATACGAGATGGATGTGGAAAGGCGTATTGCTGCCGGTAACAGAGTTAACGGAGCCTTAGCTGCATTGATGAGACGGCGAAACGTCAGCACAGCTGCGCGTTTGGCCGTACACAATGCAATTTTGGTACCGACTCTGTTATACGGCAGCGAAACGTGAGTATTACAGAAGAAGAATGAAAGAAAGATGAATGCTGTGGAGATGCGATCTCTTCGTAGGATATGCGGAGTCAGCTTAGCTGATCGAATCCGCAATGAAGAGGTACACAGAATGGCAGGTACTAGCGAGGATGTCAC
>JAAIXJ010001826.1:189704-263627 GCA_013403705.1 Heliconius hermathena
TCGAAAATACAGCATCAAAGATAATGAAGGAGAAAAATCACGTAAAAAGCATGAGGACGCCCCAGATGGCATGTATGAAAAGTTGATGATAGAGGACGAGGTGAAAGAGGTATATAGAGACCGTAGCGTTTGGGGTTCCGTTCTCTCTGACTTTCCCACTAGTATTACAGCGTGAAGCTAAATAAGTAAGTATTTAATTTCAATTCTGTTGTAAAGAATCATTGTTGGTACCACAGCATCATTTTTCTCCAGTTGCTTATCATTATTCTACACTAATCGTCATTGTCCGATTTAACACATTTTTTAAAAATTCCATTTATAAAATAAATAGGGGTTGTTCATAGATGCCACTTCAATAAACGTGCATTATAATGTCCAAGCTTACATCTCACAGCAAAATTACGGCTTTACACGCTGGTTTTAAAAAAGACATAATTTTTGGTTAAAAATAACAATTTTAGGAGAACTGCCATTACGTAAGTTGAGTTAAAACAAAGCAATTGGTGAAACTTTCAAGTAAATCGGTTCAGTGTTTTCAGAGAAAAATGTGACCATACATATCGACAGACTTTCTATTATTCTTTTTAAGTGTCCCTCTATTCATTTCAGTCAAAATTACTAAATGTACAGACAAAATATTTTTACTGTGTTATTATATATAGAGATAGTATATTATTTAATCTTAGCAAATACGAGTTAGTGCAAAATATTTATAATAACTAGCTTAATTATATAATACTACACTTACAAATAACTAAATAAGAACAATACGTACATGTATAATAATATAATAATAAGCAAAATAGATACATACTACATATCGCACCTTTAGAATTATAGTGACCTAATCAAAAAAACCATGATTTTGAAGTTTTGTCAGAAATTGACCTTGTTCTCCGCTTTCCGCCTCCAAAGGTCGGCGGAAAGCGGGGAACCAAGTGTCTTAATTCTAAGTTCTCTCTGCCTACGCTGCTGTGTACAACGTCGTTTTAGGTCAATTTCTGACAAAAACTCTAAATCATGTTTTTTTTGATTAGGTCACTATAATTCTAAAGGTGCGATATATATACATATATGTACATACACATACATATACATAGCAAATATATATATTTACATAAAAAAACAACAGCGTGTTACGACAATAAAAAAATTAAGTTAAAAAAAAACAATATATAATTCACCACTTTGACCCCGACACGTTCAACAATTAGATAAAATTAACCACCGTTTTGTTCATTTAACAATGTCCTTTGAAAGTGTAATAATAAAATTGAAATAAATATTTACTTCCCTTGAACTGGATATCTATCTAGGATAGCGACACTGTTATATATTTTTTCTTTATAAATCATTATTTAGAGGCCGTCGTGGCACAGTGGGGCGAACGCAAACGCGATGGTAGCAGGTTCGATAGCCCTTCGGTGGAATTAGATATTTTCGTTTTCTTTCTCCAATAAGAAGACAAAGCGATGCATTGAGTTCCACTATCCAACACGGAACATTTCGAAACCAGGGCAATGTGGGGGGAACTCAGAGTCCTTAACATTAGGTTTTCTCTGCCCACTCTGCTATATGCGGTATACAATATGAGGTTTGTATAGTATAGTGTTTGGGGTGGGGGAACTTTTCAACGGATTCGAAGTGTCTTAACATTAGATCCCCACGGTTTACCCTGCTGTGAGAAATACAGCGTGACGCTTAAATAAACCTCCAATTTCGTCTAAAATAGCACCCTACCCCGAGAGGAAACCTAGCCTTGGAGGAACCTGGTGTTAAGACATTTCATTCTCATTACTTCCGTACACAACTTTTCGCTGAATTCAGAAGCCATTGCATGTTAATTGGCAAAACTGAACGCCGCGCTTTGCCTCGTTACCAGGGCGCGAAAATGAAAATATTAATTATTTCATTCCCTCGAATGGGAATCGAACCAACAACCTGTCGTGTTACAATTGCTCGTTTGTGCGCCCGCGCCACAGCTGGCTTGTTTCTATTTTAGTTGTAATTTTTTAGTGTCTTATAAAAAAAAGTAACGGAAGGAAGTATATTGAAAGTATTGAAATTCGTCCGACTATGAAGTTACGCTCAGTGATTACTAGAAATACGAATCAATTCTGATTTATAAATAATACTTTGTTCATTGTCGCTATTATTGATTGTTTCTTTAATAGCAATCTTAGGTTGTCGTGCTATTAGGCCATTCTGGTTGTGGGTTCGGTCCCCTATTAAAAAAATGCTTTTTTCTACATAGCGTGGTAAGGGGAGGGAACCTAGTGTAAAGACGCTACTTTCCTAATATTCTATTTAATTTTCGAGACATTGTTTGTTGAATGTCTTGAAAAGTAACTGTGTAACTGAACCCCTTGCTTTATATATATAATAATGACTATAATAATTTATACTTATAATAATTTCCAAGTGACGATTGGACTCATTTGACTTCATTATTTTCACTTCCTCGCTCCTGCTACTGGACAAAGCTCGGTGTTGAGTTCCGCCATTTGAGACACAGTGTCTTGAAATTGGGCGGAATTAATACAGTATTGGTATCTCAACCTACACTGTATCCCGCATATCCCGTTCCCCGCATATTAGTTCCAACCAATTTTCTAGACATAGTGTGTTGACGGGCGGAACTGAACGCCGCTTTGTCCCAACAAGAACTGGGAAATGACAATAATCTTTTCACATCAATCAACTAAGAACTTACTTGATCAATTTATCAATGTTCATGAACCAGTTAGCGGCACTCTGGTAAGTGAAGTCTCCGCCCATCGTCACCATTATATTGTCGTGTTCGTAATACTTTGCCTGTTTTTCCACTAGAGATATGAAGGTGTTTACCTGGTAATACGTAATTATCTATTAATTAATTTTAGAGGGCATCTGATTGTAAACGCGACGATTGTAGGTTCGATTTCCACTTGGGAAATGAATTATTTTTATTTCTTTACTCTGGGAACAAGTCAAAGCGCGTTCCGCTCTACACTCTCCGCCCAATTTTTAAAACATACCAAAACATACATACATTGAGTAGCGGAACTCAACGCCGCTTTTTATTTTTGTTACCAGAGCGAATATAAAGATTTACCTTAATTTGGAATTCGCCTCCGCCAACATCCGCCATGATTAAAGTCAAACTCTGAGCCGCTGCATTACGACGGAATCAATAGTTATATTAATAACATAAAAATTCTGTACTTTGGTGAAATAAAAACTTACACGAGATTCAGCGTTAAACGCCGCACTCTCAGGATCATCGACAATAGGCTCGTCGCTACAGAGCAAGTCAAAACAGAAGCCATCCGGCGCATTGTACAAATTATATAACGTATGAGTTAAGATATCCGACATTTTACCTTAAAAGAAAAAATAATAATATGAGTATCTATAAGTATATCTCTAAGTATTTGTTTAGCTGAACGCGCTTAGGGGCCGTTCAAGTATTACGTAAGCAATTTTTTTGCAGTTATTGACCCCCCCCCCCCCCCCCCCCCTCCCCTACATCATCAAAAATAAGCAATCCTCTTAAAAATATTTCATTGAACACGTCAAAAATAAGCAAACCCAAGACCCCCCCGCCCCCCTACAGTGCTTACGTAATACTTAAACGGCCCCTTATCTCAGCAACTATTGGTTCAAATTAAACACTGGTAGTCGGTAAAGTCGATTTACGAACGATAACTTTACCGATTGATACCGTCATAAAAAAAAACATCGATAAAAACTTGCATAATTTTATGAATTGAATAATTATCACTGAACTATCATTATTTTGTATAATACAAAGAAGCGGTTAATTAAAAGTTACAAAGTTTTCGTTAAATTTACATTTATTTGCACTCGTTATTTAAATAAATGTTTTACTTAAATTATACAGATTAATTACAAACTAACAATGAATAAATAGATGCGTCACAAGACGAACGCTTAGGCCGATCGTGCATTTCTGTCGTTTGTTCAGCCCTCTCGCTCGCACTCTCGGCTAAGGCGGAACGTGACAATAAGTTATGCTTTTTCGTGCTTACAGGCGGTGTTCGTCAATTTATAACACATTATGACGTGTAAAATACTTTTTGTATGGGATAGTCCATTTATTTATAAAGGGCTATAAAATTATATTTATCGACAAAGGGTTATAATTATAAGATTATATTATATGAAGTAAATCGTTTTGATATAACCTTTGCCTCCCGCACTTATCACTTTTTTTCACTTTAAAATGTGTCACGTGTCATATGGCATCGCAGTAAAAAAAAAGTAAAAGTTAGTTCTATATATAAAGACTTCTTTTCTTTCCAATTGTAAACCTAATGCTTCTAGGTTTGACTGAGAGTCAAGTCAGTCAGTTTTGTAGGAACGATGATAGTTCAATAATTTTTATTTAACCCCTAGGGGGTTAAGGCAACATGCGGGGTTGCGTGCCGTCTCTCAACACGCAATGTCTTGAATTCTTGATTTTAATTGAATGGAGTATCTTAACATAGTTTCGCTCTGCTTATCCTGTTATGCGGAAAAAAGTGTAAAGCTGTTTTTTGCCTTTTTTACCTAATGTTGTAGTGTGTTCTTACCAAGCACATCACTCCCTCTCCACATGAACTCCATCCTATCTTCTTCTAACATCGCTTCTCTATTTTTGTGATCGACTCTGCCTATAAAAAAATACATTATTTTGAGTAAGTAGCCTGTAGCCTGACTCCGACTGTAAGCGCAACAATTTTTGGTTTAATTGCTTTTCAGGGGAATCAGTTATTTTTATTTCCTAGCTCTGTTAACAAGACAAGGAGTTGAGTCCCACCAATCACCACTCATTGAGTGATTGTCTCGAAACTTGAGCAGTTCATGGTGAGAGTCTTAACACTAGGTTCCCTCTGACTACCTAATATATGCGTGATGCAGAGTGAAGCTGAAAATGTTTTTTCTCCCATAAAAAAGAAGGCAGAGAGAACGAAATCACTTTTCCGTCTGGATTCACATTTTGCCTCACCTTTCATCCGTAACTATTAAGACATTAGATATTAATTTACCAATAAAAAGTCCATCGAACCCCATTTGGGCGAGTAATGATGCATGTTCTTTTGTATGACCGTATGTGTCTACTTGCCAGGCCGCTTTAGGTGTACCACAGGGTCCTAGAGTGTCGTTCAGTTTTCTAAAATAAATAATGAATGGTTAAGTACATTTTTTTATATATTTGGCGAACAAAACAGTCCAATTAATAAATGAAATTAACTAATTTAATTTTTTTGATCCAATAGAAAGACAAAGCGCAAGATTGACACTGTCACTCAAATTTGAGCGGTGCGTGGGAAACAGTGTTTTACATTACGTTCCCTTTGCCCATATCTCGATACAGAGTAAAATGAAAAAAATATTTTTATTCTCTTTTTTTTCACTTTCACGTTGTATCCTGCATGCAGCAGGATAGGCAGAGGTAGACACTAGCGAGCGAGTAGAGCGAATAAATGAAAATATAAATTAAATAAATATTGAATTTCCTCGAGTGGAACCCACTACTAGTCGGATTTACAGTCACACACTTTTGCCCCTGCGCCACGACTGGCCTGAAATATCATAAAAAAATTGTATAATTTTGACAGAAAATCTTTCCTACCTCAAACCCCAAGTATATTGATCCAATAGCTGATGATAGTCCACGGTAGCTTCATCAGCTTGAACCCAGCCACCGCCAGCGAACTGAACGCGACCCTCCGCTACCAACATTCTGAATGTAGATCGAGTGGCACCACGCTGTTCCTTCCACCATCTCCAGAAATATGCGGTTTCAGAGAAAGTGAACCTTGGAAATGGGACAAAATGTAATAACAAAAATATTTTATAAGTAAATATTTAATGAATTGAGTTCAAACATCAAACAGGGAGGGATTGGCACTCTCCCACATTGGCTAGATGACACGGTGCATTGAGTTTCGGAACGGAACGGCGGAACTCAACGCCACGCTTTGCCTCGTTACCAGAGCTAAGACATGAAAATGTTAAATATTTAATTCTATCGAGTGGGAATCGAATCCACAACCCGTTGCATTTATAGTCACATGCTTGTGGCTCTGCTCCACGGCTGGCCTCAGAATAAAGTTAAATATAAAATATCCGAAAATAGTTATTTGTTATATACACTAACTTTCTTCGTTTGTCATGTAGTAGTTCAGATAGTACTGAGTGGTAGATGAGCTGGACGTTTGCTGAACTGATAGTTGATTTTGCTGTAACATGTTATAATTTTGTATTACCAGGTGGAATCAAAATACTGTCATATTGAAGCGGTAATGATGAATGTTGTTGGTTCGATTTCAAGTAGAATTTAATTTCTTCTGTGTCCCAAGGAACTGTAGATCTTAACATAAATTTTAGATCGATACTTCCACGCTATATTTAACCGACTTCTGTAAAAGGAGGAAATTATCAATTCGACTGTTTTTTTTTATGTTTGTTACCTCAGAACTTTTGACTAGGTGAACCGATTATGATGATTCTTTTTTTATTTGAAAGCTGGTGCTCCCCGTGTGGTCCCACTTTAATTCGATCCATTTTTAAGAGGCCGGTCGTGGCGCAGCGGCACAAAGTGTGACTGTAAAACCGACTGGTTGTGGGTTCGATCCCCACTCGAGGAGATGAAATATTTACTTAAATTTATATTTCCATTTCTTCGCTCTGGTGTCGAGGTTAAGCGCGGCGTTGAGTTCTGCCACTCAACACGCAATGCCTCCAGAATTCGGCAGAAAGTGGGGAACGGAGTGTCTTAACACTAGGTTCCCTCTGCCTACCCTGCTGTGTGCGGGATACAGCGTGAAGCTGATTTATTTTATCCATGAACAAAAACACATAATCTTAAATTTGCATTAAGTATGCCATGTCAAACAATTCCGAAGATTCTTTTTTATTGAAAAGGATGCACTTTAAAAGTACTTCGATGAGAGTTTGGTTAGATTCTGATTACGAGATCCGGTTGAAATTGGGTTTTTTTTGGATAAAAATCATATTAAGTGAAAAATTATCTTGACAGTCAGACAACAAAGTGATTCTATAAGGGAAGATTCATATTATAGTTCCGGTTACGTTTCGATCTCGATCTGATCTGTCTGTTAAAAGTTATTCTTATATGAGAAACAATAAAAGCATTCATACTATCGTGTCAAGTTCCGGTCGAGTCGCGCATAAAAGAATACTTCCTACACAAGAATATGAATTCACACCAAACTGAGATGAGGTTCCTCCCTAATGGTTCAAATTTTTCTTTTGAGCAACGAAAATATGGTTTTTTTTTGTAGTTTATTTAGAATATCGATATTATATTATCATAATTATATTTTTCTATTATATATTATATTATTTGTATAATTATGTATTTATAGAATATTAATGTATGTATATGTAGGTATATTTTACTTCTGTACACCTACAGACTTACTCTCACACATGACAAGGTTGGCTGGTAGAGAATGCTATTTAGCGTTAAGCCTGCCTTTTGTACATTTTTCTTTTTAGTAATTTGTGCAATAAAGTATATATAAATAAATAAACCTTCAAATAGAAAAAAAAATTGGAATAATGATCTAAATTAACTTTTAACATTCATCTACTCACTGCCATAGTAATACTGATCGAAAGTCTTCACCCATCCGGCGTCCATATGAGAATGCGGTATGATATGAACGTTCAGAGCTCCGTCTCGTGCTAGTGGGCATTGCTGTATTGAAAAAAATGCATTTTAAGTCATCTCAAGTCTTCAAAAATCTCTAAAACGTAAGCAAATAATTAGAAAAGAGCTGATAATCTTCTTCAAACGGCTAAATATATTTTCTTGAATAATGTGTATGAACACTCTCGAAATCGCATTTTCAACAAAAAGAAACTAAAGCAAGATTGGTTCATCCGTTTGGGAGCTACAACGCCAAAGATACATATACAGAGATACAGATGCATATCAAACTCACAACGCCGCTCTGTTTTTTGTTTTTTGTAACAATACACAGTAAAACAGTAAACACGGCGGTTGTAGATTCGATTTTCATTCGGGGCGATGAATTATTTTTCATACTTTCGCTCTGGCAGATGGAACCTTGTCCTAAGACATGCTAGTCCCCATTTTCCTGAGTTAAATTCGAAATTTCATTATATTTGTGCCTTACCTTATATCCACATTCAATCTTATCACCAGAAGAGACTTCTTTATTTATAGAAAAATAGGCAATTATTAAGATTTTGAACATTTTAGCTAATTTCATATTAAGAGTTAAGCTCTTTATATAGTTTTTTTTAAAATTCAAACATTCACTATATAGGAAACGAACGAACTAGGAGCGAACAACTAACTGAATATTGTTAGTGTTAGGTAATAACGTCATAAAGAAGTATTCAGAATGAGGGTACTTTATTAAATCTTCTGAATATTAAAATATGCATTATGTCCTCACTTTTAGATGTATCCTATCCTCAGATTGGTTGCCTGGAAAAGACCACTTTTAGTGATAAGGCCGCTTTTGAGCATATTATATTCTAAAAACTGATGTAATCAATCCAGGAGTGTGCAATAAAGACTTTTTATCTTATCTTATCTTATATGCAAAGATAACTTAGCCTATCTTAGTTGAGTTTGTTTATGTTAGTGTGGGTAGAATGTAGGGGTTAGTCTATCAAAATTCCGCACATTCCGCCCAAACTGATTGAGTGGCGGAATTCAACACCGCATTTTGTCATACTAGAGCAGAGAAATTACTTTGGTCCACCATGCGTATACTCTTAAACGCCGACAGCTCAACACCACGATTGTCTATTAAAATAAAATAATGGGAACTAAGAGACACGCACTCACGAAACTTCACTTAGCAAGTTGCAATTTAAGATAGGTAGGTTTGGGAGTGTTGGGGAACACTAAGAGAGGATTTCTCGAAATTCCTAAAGGAACGGAGAAAAAAGTAGATTTTTCATTTTACCTCTTAAAATCATTCAGTCTAAGGTCAATAGTGGCGCAGGGGCACAAAGTGTGACTGTAAACGAGATGGTTGTGGGTTCGATCGTCACTCGAGGAAGGAAATATTTATTTAAATTTATATTCACTTTTTTTCGCTCTGGTTTTGGGGCAAAGTGTGGTGTTGAGTTCCAATACTCAACACGCAATGCCTCCAGAATTCGGTGGAAAGTGGGGAACGGAGTGTCCTAATACTAGCTTCCCTCTGCCTACCCGCATAGCAGGGTATACCGCGTGAAGGTGATTTAAATTTTAGATTTTTTTATCTTTTAAAGGACACACAAGCAAAATCCACTGCGATGACTAGTATATTATAAAACGCATAGTTGTAGCCAAGCCTTTACATACTTCACGGTTTCAAAATACAAACGAAACTTTAGTAAACATTCAACATTTCTTCGATGAATGTGGGAAAATTTTTATGTTGTAATAGCTTCTGGTCTTACTTGATAGGAGGTCGTGGGTTCATTGTAAGACTCATCTCATCTTACCTCAGTAAGTTTTTTGGACATTTTTTATAGCATTCACTATGTAAGTTTTTCGATATTTCTTTTATATCATTCATACTAAATCGTCAAGGACCTGAAAAGTAAAACTCTTTAGAGGTAAAGTAAAACTCTTAGAGGCTCTTTAGAGTAAACCACTCAATAATTTATAGCTCCGATCATATTCCACAGTACTTTTAGCATTTGGGGTAGAAAAGCGTGTCTTTTAGTTTTTTTAACTATTTTTTTCTATTTCTAGTTCAAATAAAAAAAAAGTATAAGATAGTCCCATTTATCGAGAAAGGCTATGTACTTATATAATGGATATTATATCACATAAATCGTGTTTGTGTATCCCTTTGTAAAAATTGACTTCCTTACTTAGATTGTGTCATGTGTCATACATAACTCTTAGTTTTTTGGGTTCCGCACGCGAAGGATAAAACCATATTACTATGACTTCACCGTCTATTTGTCCGTCTGTCACCATGCTATATCTCGTAAACCGTAAAGGTGAGACAGTTGAAATTTTTACAAAACAAATCCAAAAACAGGATACAATAAATATTTAATTGATTTTCTCACATTCATTGCTCATTCAACAAACTATTTTTTATCATTTTTATAGAGAATAGCACGGAACCCTTCGTGCTTGAGTCCAACTCGCACTTGGCTGGTTTTTTTCTATTTACAACTCGATCGACATACATATCTCCAATCTGTATAATAAACATAACAGATTGCATTAAAAACAAATTACGTATTTCGGTTTAATATCGTATCAATAAACGTCAAATGTATACACTAATTTACAAGATAATAGCCTTAATGTAAATTACATTTAATTTTTATACAGGTTGTTTAAAAGTAAATATGTATTTTATTATAATATTTATATACATTTTAAGACAAGGCGCGGCGTTGAATTCAGCTACTTAGCGGTCGAACGAATGAGTTTTAGCAAATTTTAACTTAAGACCCCCCGGAGGGCTTGTATTAAGAGGTTGATGACTGTGGACGAGGCGAAAGAGGTATGAGACAGTACCTCGGTAGGGATACAGCGTGAAGCTAAGTAAGTATAAGATTTTTCCATAAAAAAGTTTCACTTAAAAAACTCAAGATTTCATATACTTTATTATTTTTTTAGCTTCACGCTGTAACCCACCTATTACAGAGCCGGCAGATGGAACTTGGTGTCTTAAGAGACTCCGATTACCATTTTCCGGTTAATTTTTGAGACAGCCAAAACAATGAAACGAAAATAATTAACTCTCCTAGTAGGAATAGAATCCACTAGCATCGTTCTTACTGTGTGTACAGATGCTGTGCCACGACGGCCTCTTTACATTATATTAATATTAATGTAACTATAACAGTACACGCTGTATAAACGTAAATTGAAAAATAATTTAAGACATTACATAATTGAACAATCGTGTTACAGATATTATCGATTATTTTGTAATAAAAAATATGAACCATTGCCTACAGTCGTAGTACTGCAGTCTTATTTTACTTGCACTAGCAATATACTTTATCTTTGTCTAGATGAATATATACATATATAATTTAATTTACTTCTTTCTTTTTATCAGCTTAACGGCGTTATTCTATTGCACGCAATAGGCGTGCAAGATATTGTGTGGAAAGCGATGGATCTCAACGCAGTGATAAGCATGCTCAAATGGAAAAAAATAAAAAAAATATGTTCCCGGAGGTTCCCAGGGTTCCCATATCCCTGCTCTGACGCTCTAAACCTATAACTTTCATTTTACACTATAAACATCACTATATTTTAATGTAGAATTAATTTTATGAATTTGTCAGTTGCATCTCAATACAGTTGAGGCCGTCATGGCGCAGGGGCACAGGCGCGGGGCTGTAAACGTGACGACTGTGTAGTCGGTTCTAACTCGAGTGAATTAAATATGTTCCTTTACGAGATTAAATATTAAATATTTCATTTCTTCGAGTGGCAATAGAACTCACCACTTGTCGCTTGTGCCTTTGCGTTACGACTGGCTTACAACAAAAAAATATACTACAGAGTAAAGAAACAAATGATCTATAAACAAACAGTAGGTTTAAATAATTATGCATATGTATGTACACACTAAATTTAGATTTATAGATAAATGTAATGAGATTTTGAATAGACTTCGGTAACGACGACAAAAAAATATTAACGAATAGCGAGGCAGGCAGTGAAAAAATTGGTCAAGGACTGGTGGAGGTGTTCCTATTGATTATATGTATTAATATAATATAAAGGAACACACAAACACAAGTAGCACAACGTCTGATAACGTGAAGGATGTAGGTTCGATTCCCACCCGGCAATTGAACTCAACATGCTTTGTCTAGAAAATTAGGCGGTGCGTGGGGACTTAACATTAAGTTCCCTGTGTCTATTCTGTTACGTGGGTGATATAGTAGTAGGGCCTAGTTCCCTAGCGGAGAGATCAGAGAGAACGGAGCGCTAAACGCTACGGTCTCTGCAAACCTCTTTCGCCTCGTCCACTGTCATCAACCTCTTCATACATACCCTCCGGGGGTCCTCATGCTTTTTACGTGACCTTCCTCCAGTATCTTTGATACTGTATTTTCGAAGGTCAACCGCGGTCTCCCCGTACCGCTCACTTAAAACTTGAAATTTAATAAATATAAAATAATAATAATAATTTTATTTTCTTGCAAAGTGCGGCGTTGAGTTTGGCCGTTAACACTCAATGTTTTCAGGATTCATCGGCGTCAAGTGGGTAACGGAAGTGTCTTAGTGTCTTAATGGAAACGGAGTGTCGTAAAACTGGGTTCCTGTTTTTGCTGTCTTCAATAAAATAGTCAAATCACTCAATAAAGTACCCGATTTTCTATGCCTAGCATACAAAATGTATACAATTCAGACATTACTAATGAAAATCTATGTAAGTTAAAACAATCGATTTTCCAGGTACTGTTGAGTGGCGGAACTCAACACTGCACCATACCCGTGAGTGGGATCGAACCCACAACCGTCAGCCTTCTACAGTCAGACGCTGTGCCGTTTCGCCACGACGGCCTTACAAAGAAATGAATCACTATATTTTCCTTCCTTCACAAAGGCCGTATGACATAACTACCTAATAGAATAGTGACCCGTGAAATTGGAATTGGGTGTAATATATAAAAAACACTAACCGAATGACCTTCTTTTTGAACTTGATACGTCAAATAAAAGGTCAATAGAATCTATTCTATAGACGGATGTTGGTTTTCCTTATGGGATTGCGCCATTAAGATTTCAACGTACAGTCTCTCTAACTCTTAAATAGCAGGCCCTTGAGAGCTTAGTGTCACGACATTCCGTTCTACATTTTATTATGATACATGTGGTATATTGCACAACATTTTCACAAATGGCAATTTTCTCCCTGATCAGTGATTTGGAGTTGGAAGGGAAGGTTGCCTAGGACCTTTTGGTTAGGAAATGTATGTAACAAAAAAGAGAGGGTGGTGATACATAAATATCATACTACATGTTTTTAGCTTTTAGCTGTATCCTGCACGTAGCAGGGAGGCAGAGGGAACCTGGGAACCTAGTGCTAACACTCCATTCCTATTAAGACAAATCCGTTTCCCACTCTTCACCGAATTCTCGAGGCTTCTCGAGACGTGTTGAGCGGCGGAACACAACGCTGTGCTTTGACCCGTTACGAAAGCATAACACTACATCAGCATTTATAAACATAATGCTATGATAGTATATAATATAGGCTAATTACACTTAGATATAGGCGTTTTTAGGTCAATGCAATGTCTTAGTAAATAATGATCAATGGGCGGAAAATGAAGAACGAAACGATATATTAATAGATTATCTTGATGTAATCTTACTAGTAATTAAGTGTGGCTTCGTCTGCATGGTCAAATGGAAATAATTAGACTGGATAGCGTCGTTTATGACATGGAAAAAGTAGCGGCGTTATGCCAGGGCCCAGGACCATAGGGGCCCTAGGACGCTATTGTGTCATGATGTGTGCTCCAGAGCAGTAGGATTTTTAAAAGAAAATGATACAAGCCCTCAAGGAGAATCAAGAAGAACATGGTCGATTATTAACACTTCATACAAATGGTCCAATAGGATAATCTTGGTAAACAATCTGCAGTGGATTGTAATAAATCGGTTTACTATGATTGTATTTCTTTTTTGTGCAAAATAGTGACACACCAATTTATAATTTCCCAAAAAATATTTTTATATAATAATAAGTTTCTGGATAGTTCTGTTTAAATTCCATAAAGATACCCTAAAAGAACAGCTTAACGCAGAGGTGGAAAAAACCTAGTATTAAGACATTTCGTTCCCCACATTCGTGTTGAGTGGCGGAATTCAACGCAGAATCTATTTCACAATCAGCCACGTTTACAGTAACACTTGGTGTAGCTGAGAAAATTTATTTTTACATCAATGGTTGTAATTTGGTGTACCCCACGCTTATCAAGCAAGACCCTTGAAATTCAACCACAAAATACAAGCTTTAAAGTAAAAAAAAAACAATGTTTTACCATATTGTTACAGACTTTTCAACCTTAATTACTTTTTAAAATGGTATGATGGAGATACTCATCTCCAATATAATGTGTTTTGTGGTCGTTTATTTTGTAACGAAGATATATGTTACAGAGTATTTAAAAAAAAAGATAAATGGAATATCCAACAAATTTTTTTTTTTTCAATTCGAATAAATAGCTTCTGAAATTAGCGCTTTCAAACAAAAACCTCTACCTTAGCTTCATTTATTATATATCTAAATTTAAATATAAACTATCTAAATTTAAATATGAATTACAAGGAATAATAAACATTACCATATTATATTAGTTTCGGTCACATTGTATTCTGTTAACGAAAGAAACATTAAACCCATTATGAGTTTAGACAAGACGACATTATCCGTACAATTGCGGTGAACGTGAGATATGTACATTGTTGTTACGAGCGTGTGGTGCGAGTGTGCGCGATTGAGTCCTATCACTAAAATATAATAATCATTAGGCAGGCAACGCACCTGCAGCTCCTCTGGCGTTGCACGGGGTCGAGGGCCGCGGCAATCACTTACCATCAGGTGACCCGAACGCTCGTTTGCCTTGTCCTTTTCCATAAAAAAAAAATAATATACATTACAATATCGGTGTGGAAACCGATAGCGTGAATTGATCAGTCGTCGTCCAAAACAAATCAAAATCATATATAAATTTACATAACAATATAATAATATTAAGATTTCGTTCCCCATTTTTATTTAACTATGTAAACCACTTGATGCAATTTAACATTTTGTTGTTTCTTTCATTTTTCTAAGAAATCATTTGCTGTTTGCGCAGCGTCGAGCCTATCCCGCCCCTCAGTGAGTGACAAGACTCTGAGTAATAGTAATAGGCTAGTAGGGTGGAGTGTCTTAAGGGCCAGATTTTCTCTTTGATTGTAAGCGATTTAATATATATTTGTATCGCTTACAATCAGATCCCACTAAACGCCGAAAAGGCCTTGTCAATATGTTTTATAACGCCATAAATTGAAGTGACTATTAAATAAAGTAGAGTAGCTTGTGAATAATGTGTATATATTCGTTGTTATGTTGGTTTGACAATTAGCTGCATAGTAACTGACCTGAACAAAGGGGAAATCGTTTTGTTTTTTTTTCAGTTTTTCGCTTTGTCTCGCATATGTGAGGGTAGGTAGGTATATATTGTGTCATGAAACTTCGCCTAAATTGAGTGGCGGAAATAAAGATATTTATTCCCTACTACCGGCCCGCCCGCGGCTTCGCCCGCTTAAACTACATGATTAATGATTTAATTAAAAGAATTGACTGACAACTATAATGACTTCAATATGATTTTTATTACTTTAATCTGTAATATTCTAATATGACTGATTTTTGATTGTTTTGAATTAAAAAAGTACGACGAATGTTGATATTTGACATTTGTAAAAATATACATAAAACAAATTTACATAAAACAGAAAACCAGTCGTGGAGCAGCGGCACGAGGTGTTACTGAAAAACCGACTGGTTGTGGGTTCGATCGCCGACTCGAGGAGATGAAGTATTTACTTAAATTTATATTTCCATTTCTTCGCTCTGGTGTCGAGGCTAAGCGCGGCGTTGACTTCTGCCACTCAACACGCAATGCCTCCAGAATTCGGCAGAAAGTGGGGAACGGAGTGTCTNCTTAAACTTAACTGTTATGATTTATGAAAGTAACCTTCACTAACAATTCAATTTTGTTTACTTTATTGCTTGTACTTTGAACAATAGTGCTTCAAAATATATATTTTTATCAACAGTCATGTAACCAAGACGTTTCGAATGTCCTTCTTTAGCCAGGAATCTTACCAGCGCGGTTGCTATATAACATTCGCAGGCAAACTAATGCCTTGAGTTCACTCAAATGACGATAACTTTTTTTTAATGAACCAATTTTTCAAACTTTAAAAGTTAAGTTACAAATTAACAAAGTAGACAGACGAAGCAATTAAAAAAAATATTTTTGATTTCTACTATTCTTTTTAAGTGTCCCTGTATCCATTTCAGTCAAAATTATTAAATGTACAGACAAAACATTTTTACTGTTTTATTATATAAAAGATAATGGGAATCGAACCCACAATCATCGCTTTATACCACCAACCACCACCACCACCACAACCACCAACTCAGTAATAAAAAATATCTTTTGATTTTACTAAATCATAATAAGTATATATAAGAGAAAATTTAATTTTTCATTTAAGAATTAATTGCTTATTTTTTTGAGTTTTTGTATTTTTTGTTATGTTTATGGTTATCAACTCTTGTATATTTTTTTAGAACATTTTTTTTTCAACTTTACGTTGTATCCCGCACTTAGCAGGGCAGCCAGAGGGAACCTGTGCACTTAGTGTAAAGTTACTCCGTTCCCATTAAGACTTTCAGCTCCCCTCTTTTTGTCGAATTCTGGATGCATTGCGTGTTGAGTGACGGAACTTAACGCCGCGCTTTGACTCGTTACCAGATTAAGGAAATGAAAATATTAAATACCATTTCCTCGACTGGGAATCGAATCCACAATCTGTCATATTTACGGTCGCACGCTTGTGCCTCTGCTCCAAGATTTTTTTAAGTACAGATTTGTAACAATTATAAAGAAAAAAATTAGGAACCGTCGCTCCTACCTTGCCCTCTTCCTCCTACTAAAGTTAAAAAAAACTAATGAGCAAAATTTTTAAATAGCCGAATATAATAATTAGTTTCCTTTCGAATTTAGTTGTTTTGAAGAATAGGTAGAGGGAAAAATACTTATATAGAAAACGTATAAAAATTTGAACGTAGCGGGACTCGAACCCGCGCCTCCTAGAAACCGACCAGGTGCTTTGACCACTGAGCCATACGTTCTCGTATGGCTCACTGTCTCGGACAATACTTTCCTAAGTGTGGATTAACACTTTAAAAAATGTTAAAAATAAAGTCCAGGGAAGCTAGTACTAAGACACTCTGTTCCCCACGCACCGCCTTATTTTTGAGACATTGAGTGGTAAGTGGCGGAAATCAACGCCACGTCTTATCTAACAATTTAGTAGTAAAAAAAACTTTCTAATCAATGTGCAAAACACGCTTTTTACATTATATAATATAACGGATGACGGATTTAGTGGGGCAAGGTCGGTAGTCTACCACGCTCGAGTGTAGCCGGACTGGCCGTACAGGCGCTCAATGGGCGATTATAAGACAATGTTGCTTATAGTCGAAATAATTCTTATAAATTCACTTATATTTATATATCTTCGCGCTTTATCCCGCTAAAAACAGGATAGGCAAAGGTCACCGGTTTTTCGGCCAAGTTGTGAGAATGATAGAATGGTGGAATTCAGCGCCGTGCTTCGTTTATCAGAGACAGGAAATGTAAATAAACTACGTATAATGATTTCTTTGACTTGGAATTGAACCCACATACGAACGAACGTAAGTCTAACGCTATGTACTGAGAGCATGTGAAACTCTCTCACGAATAATATTCTTACTGGACTTCGTTTTACTCTATATTCGTAGGTTCCATCCCCGATCGAGATAGCGCCAATATTAATGCAAGATATTTTTCTACGGCCTTACTACGAAACGCGATATTTTTTTCCACCATTAACACCAGTCTTTTCTTAACTTTGCGCTTTACAGGATAAAGCGTGAAGTCACATAGTAAGGTAGGCAGAGATAGCCTGGGAACGTAGTGTTAAAACACTCCGTTTTTCATTAAAACATTCTGTTCTCTATTTTCCGCCGAATTGGGGAGCGCCGAGTGGCGGATCTCAATGCTGCGCTGTGCTTTGATAGTAGAGCGGGATTTGAACCGCTGCGCCGCCGCGCATTGGAACCGTCCAAGTGCTCTGTCCACTGAGCTATATGTTCTTATCAAGCTATGTCGAAATTATTATAAGTTGGATCAAATCCTATTACCGCTACGTTAAAACTTTTATGTTTTCTAAAAAAAGTATTAGGTCTGGTTTTTTCTCTTCTTTGATTATAGCATTCCGAACATGCCTATTGAGCACTAATCACTTCGCAGAGGCAGAGGGAACCTAAGGTATTCCATTTCTCTTCTTTTTATGAAAAAAAGACAAGGCAAACGAAAGTACGGGTCCTACCGCCTGGTAAATGATTGGGCGGTGATCACCCACGATCCCGTAACGCCAGAGGAGCTACAGGTGCGTCACCGGTCGCCAAGGTGGAGATACACGCGCTTTTTGAAGGTACTCAGTTCGTATCGACCCGAAAACTCTGCCATTTTCCGTTTTCGACACATTGCGTGTTGAATGGCGGAACTAAACGCCGCATTTTATCTGTTATGAGAGCGTGTAAATGGAAATAATTAATTAAAATCCCCAAATGGTATCAGACCGGCAACGGTCACGTCTATAGTTCAACACTCCGGCCCTTAATAATTACAAAGTTTTATACAGAGTATCCACAGATATCCGATTGGTTTGTGACCTTCGCATGTTCAATCGACAATCTTCTGAGAGTTGAGATAACTGTTAATTACTGTATATATTAATATTATTATTATCATTATAATTACCAATAAATTGGTTCAAGTTTTCTCTTACAATGAGAGGAAAAAGTGACAGTTATCGTCTTTATTTATTCTAATAAAAGACTGTGATAGTCATTTTTATAGTCTACAATAGGTTATTTATCTGTTTTAGGACAATTTTCTGTAATATTCAGTATTGATAAGTAATTGTTTGATGATTAATTTTGTTGTCATAATAAGATTATATTTTGTGGCATAATTATTTGATCGAGTTCCATTTCTTCGCTCTGAAGAAAAAATGCGTTGACTTCACCAATAGACACGGAATGTTTTAAGAATAGGGTGGACAGTGGGGAACGGACAGCCTTAATAATAGGTTCCTACTGCCTATCCAGCTATGCGGTATCTCGATTATTACAAATTTTAATTGAAATGATTGTAAAGACACTCAACTCACCATTTTACGCCGAATTCTGGAGCCATAGTGCGCTTTTGCCTCTACACCAGAGCGAAAAAATGAAAATATTAAATATTACATTGCCTCGACTGGTAATTGAACAACTTGTCGCGCTTACCGTCACACCCTTGTGCCACTGCGCCACGACTGGCCTAAAAATGACATAAATACATAAATATTTTTCTATATAGTAACTAAAAGTAAAATAACAAATAACACTTAAAACTTATATTACCTTTTTGAAATATTTTTAAAGTGTTATTCCACACTTAGGAAAGAAAAATACTTATTTAGAAAACGTATAAAAATTTGAACGTAGCGGGGCTCGAACCCGCGCCTCTACTGAAGTAATACTGAACGTATGGCTTAGCGGTCAGAGCGCCTGGTCGGTTCCAGAAGGCGCGGGTTCGAGTCCCGCTACGTTCAAATTTTTATACGTTTTCTAAATAAGTATTATATTACCTTTCCAAAAGTGGTTGTTTATTTACGTAACTTTCATATAGGCAAAATATTTTTAAGCACTTAAATGTAAATGTTTATTATTATTTATTTGTTTATTTTTATCTGTCATCAAAATGTGTTGTCATTATTTGTCCCACACTTTTTATTTTCGCGCCAAAATTTGACACTTGACATTTAAAAACGAAGGCCTAAATGCATACAGCCTCATTACTTACAACATTCACAATTAATTTACAATAAATATGACGTTACATTATTATTGCTAAATAAACATATTTGCGACAAAGGCAATGACAGATTAAAAATCGATTAAGGCCGTCATGGCGCAGTGGGGCAGAGTGTGTCTGTAAAGGTGACGATTGTGGGTGCAATTCTGACTCAGGGAAATTATTGCACTGTTTTACGTTCAATGTTCCCTCCATATAATTAGTAGCAAATGTAGGGAGAAATTTACGTTAAGCCACAACGATAGAAATTTTTAATAGAATTTAAGATACTCAGTTTCCCAGCTTTCACACAATATTCGAGACTGCGTGTTGATTGGCGGAACTCAACGCCGTGTTTTCTTTTATTCCAATGAGGCTAAGAAAATAATTCATCCCGCCGAATGAGAATTGAACCCATAAGCGTCACATTTACAGTCAAACGTTGTGCCGCTGTATCACGACGACTAGCGATTATTATACTCAAATTATTTTAAATTTCTCGCTCCGCCTTAGTTCCGCTACTCAATACATTAAGGAAAAGGAAACGATATCCTTACTATAGGTTTTCTGCCTACTCTACTACATAAATATCGTGGATTTCCTACCAATTATAGATCAACCGCAAAATAAATAAAATTTGACAAATTTGAGCTTGCTCTCATTTTTTATGAAATTAACAACAAATATAAATCTAAATTCGTGTTAAATTTCAACACAGTAGGTCCACAGTAAGTACCCTTGGCAGAAGGACAGACTAACAACAAAGTGATCCTATAAGAGTCCCGTCTTTACCTTTTGAGGTACGTAACCAAAACTGTACGTAGTATTGTAATTTTTTATGGCGTAGGCTAACACCGTCTTTTATCTAATCAGACCTTATCACTGATACAATGCCACGATAGATGCAAGTTACAAAATAAAAACTAACAGGCAGACAAATTAATTTAATATAACATTGATATAAATAACATTTGTAATATTAGAAATCTTATTAAGCGTGAAGGTTAATTAGTTAATTATAATATATTTTTGTTAATTGTCACCAAAAAGTGGGACTGTTACAATTGAATAGACACTGGGGTCGTAACGGTTGATATAACGTAATCCGGTTATAAGAAAGGATTGTAGGTTCAATTCCCACCGTTAGTAAATATTAGTGTTTAGGATAAATAAGGAGCAAGCTAAAGAAAAATATGTTCCAAATAAACTATTATATTTACTTGACTCATGTCCATTTTCACAGGAATCCCTGCCAATTTTTATGAAATAGATACGGTTGTAAACGAGAATGTGTTGAATTTTTTTTTATATATAAATTTACATTTATCAATTTTTAAAAAAAAAACATTTTTTTTCTTTTTAAATACGGAACCCTAAAAGGAGTTACCTAGTCTATTATAGTTAAACATGCGTCACCGTGTCCTACTATACCAGGATAAAGTCAAATAATGATAAATGAATAATGCCCACATACATAATAGTTACTTAATAAATATAAGTAAAGCTAGCTTTCACCTGCGGCTTCACCCGCTTGGTCTAATGAAAATAACTGAGAGTTAAGTATGACACGTTCCAAGTGCCCGGAGTGACTTATCACAGGTACAGTGGGTTACATCGAAACAATTAACTGTGCGATAGCTTACAACCTTCCTCAATAAATCTTAAAAAAATTCTTAAGTCTCACGAGTAGTTTCCGAGATTGGCGCGTTCAAACAAACAAACTCCATGGCTTTATAATATTAGTATACATAACCTTCTACAATACCCTGAGGCGGTAATATAATATTGTATGTTAGTTTGCAATTTTAAATATTTAAGGAATTATTGTTAAATATACATATATCTAACTTGCTTTTGCGCTTCTTTTGTATGGATTATTTTATTGAATTAGAAGTATATTTAAGCTACTATATGAATGTATTGCTTTAATTTCGTCGTTCTGGTACCAAGATAAAGCTTGGCGTTTAACTCTAGAACGTGGTGAACGGAGTGTCTTAATCTGTCTGTATCTATCTGTGTTAGTATGCGGGAAAAGGACACTGTGTGAATAATTTATAATTGAAAATGGCATCTCAAAGTCGATCTCAGACTTGACAGCTTCTTATAAATACTTGACTTGTCACTAGCATATACCAAGATAGGCAGAGGGAACTTAGTGTTAAAACACTCTATTCCTCATACATCGCCTAAATTTTAAGACATTGCATGTCGAATGGCGGAGCTTAACTCCGCGCTTTATCTTACTAAAACTTTTGCTTGCATTTTCAGTTACACCTCTTTGGCCAAACGGCAATGGACATTACGCACGATCACGATACTTAATGTAGGTATGTACAATGTCAACTTATTTTTAAAGTAAAGCACTATTTTTAAAGGTTAAATAAAATAATTTAAATATTTTACTTTTATTTTTACGAAACATAAAAATACCGAACTAAAATCACATTTATAGGTTTCATAAAATATATGTAATTTAATATTGTTTTAATGAGGTCGCACGTTCGTAAATAATTATCCTCGAGCTGATTAAAAAAAACCGGATAAGCACGAATCGGGCTGGCCTACCGAGGGTTTCGTACAAAAATTGGAGATTTCGAGCTTTTTCTGAAATTCAGGCTTAGCTTAGCCAGAGCCTTTTCATCTGATACCTCACTTGAACTAGCGGCTTTAATATAAAATTTTGTCCCGCTTTTAATGCTATATTTTTTTTAGGAAATAACCACAAATTTGTTGTTTACAGATATTTTCCTGTACTGAGTACTACTTGTAGATGCTAGCTGTCAAATTTTATAATTCTAGGTCAACCAGAAGTACGCTATTAATTTTGATTCCCTTTATAGTGTCGTAATGCGGTTTTTTTTTAATTAAACGGTCACATCTTTTTTAAGTAACTGTAGAAATACGATTTTTCAGGAAATTAAGGAACCGTAGATCTGAGTATATGATTTAATTTCAACTCGATATCTCCAAGTATTTCTGAGATAAAGGCACTTGAAAGGCAGACAGACAGACGGACGGACGGACAGATAACAAATTGATCTTATAAGGGTTTTTTATCCTTAAAAGGTACGGAACCCTAATAAACGTTGCGCAACGTTGGGTTCCGCCGGTCAACACTCAACACAGTAACGTCAGCTGTCTTGTCTAACCTGTTATATAGGATACAGGATGAAACTGAAAAACTGATATATTTACGGTTCCGTGCCTCAAAAGGAAAAAAGTGGAACCCTTATGCGATCACTTTATTGTTCATCTATCCGTCTGTATAGAAAATATAAATGTTTAGGTCTACGATTCCTTGGAGCACAGAAACCAAGCTCCTAATTTATTGCATTACAGATACAAGCATTTATGCATTTTTTGCTGTATTTGTATTAAATTGGCCGCATAATAGAAACCACATTGATACGAAAGCCTCGATACGAAAGACCGACTCGCACTTGACCGGCTTTTTTCATTTTCCTCATTGCTTATCGCATTTGACATAGAGAGAAACGAGTCCCTACACAATATTTCACTTTTATGTAGTTTTTTTTTAACCGGCTTCTGTAAAAGGAGGAGGTTCTCAATTCGACTGTATTTTTAGTTACACCTTGGATTCTGCAAACAACATGATCGGTAGAGGAGGCCTAAAATTAAAACAGTCCGTTTCTCGCGCGCTATCTAATTTTCGAGACATTACATACACCGAATATTCAGAGCGGTGAAACGCGAATTCTGTGTTTATCACCTTGAAGTTTCAGGAAATCCGAAATGCGAGACATTCTTGTCGAGTTAAAAAAAACCACTTCCTGTATATCATAAGATGTGGAATAATAAATATATTAATTACAATAACATTATAGAAAACATTTTTTATTACACGTTCCGTATGTAAATGGAGCTACGATACAAAGTTTAAAATGCAAAGTATTGACTGCATTGTACATACTGACAGAACAATTTATTATTTTAACTTGCTTCCTCTGGAAACAGGACCAGGCATGGCGTTGAGTTTCCCCTTGAGCGAGTGAGTGAGTGAGTGAGTGGCTTGAGTTACTCACCACGTAATGTTTTAAAAGTTTGGCGTACTATGGGGTACGTGTCTTAACACTAGGTTCCATGTGGCCTACCCTGCCATATGGGAAACTGAATATAAAGAATAATCTTATACAGTTTGATTTTGAAAAATATTTTATTTTTAAAGCGTCACGTTGTATCTCGCACATAGCAGGGTAGGCAGAGGGACCCTGGGAACCTAGCGTTAAGACACTCTGTTTTCCATTCAGATATTTGAGTTTCCAGCTTTCCCCTCAACGCCACGCTTTCCCTGGTTACCAGAACGAGGAAATGAAAATATCAAACATTTCATTCCTTCGAGTGGAAATGAAACCCACAACCGTCGCATTTACAGTCATCCGTTTGTGCCCTTGCGCCACGATGGCCTCCTATCTGTATTTATGTATACTAAAATATAAAACAGAAGAGTTGGTTTGGTTGAACGCGCTAATCTCAAGAAGTACTAGTTTAATGACAATTTTTTTTCTTCTTATGTAATAAGTTAACTTAAGATAAATGAAGTACAAAAAAATGAGATCAAGTTCAAAAATGTTTTTGAGTTATAAAAAAATCAATGTCAAGATAAATTCAATTTTGAGACAAAAATTTATTAAAATAAAACAATAATAATAATAAAAATACGATGTAATGTCCAAATATAGTGATCACTTTCTCACCAACGCATTGTTAACTGACTACAAAAAAGAAGAAAATAGGATAAATTTTAGAACTTCGATCTGTTTAGGGTCTTAAACTTATAAACTTCTTTCTTCTTTTATAAACATTTCTATTTTACTTCACAATGCCTTTTGTTGTTGTTGTCATTGCTTACCGGATCAGGGGAACCTAGTGTTATGACAATGCGTTCCTATTAAAACACTCGTTCCCCATTTTCTGCCAAATTCTGAAGGCTGGCTCGTTACCATAACGAAGAAGTGAAAAAAAAATATTTAATTTCCTCCTTAACAAGTTCTTTGGGCAGTATTGCACTGTTTATCGTTCACGCATGCGAAGCTGCGTGAAACAACTAGTTTTAATAAGATTTCCAAAAAAGCAATAAAAATATTTTTTTAATATTTTTTTAATAAATTATGTTATCTAAATTACTTATTTCTGAATTACGCTCATGCTGGGTGCCGTCAACTTCACCTTCACTTGGCCTTTGCTAATATTTGCCCGAACCAACATCAAACCTGTGACCTTCTATAAATGACAGCTTTAGTGATTTAATTTTGAATTATATTTTTTTAGTTTCTTGCGGTATCCCGCCCACATCAGGGTAGATAGAGGCAGCGTTGCGTTATGTCACTTCTTTTCGCATACACCGTACAATTTTTGAGACATTGAGGGTTGAGTGGTGAAACCCAATGCCGAACTTTGTCTTATTACCAGAGCGAGGAAAATAATTAATTTCACCGAATGGACATCGGACCCTCAAGTGTCGAATTGACCATCATACTCTATACCAGATTCTCAATGAAAAGACAATGTATGAAACATCCGAGACTAAAATTTCAGCTAAACTTATTTTGTACCAATGTTGTCGCATACAATCCTTTATATTGACATATCCTTTCCTATTATCCTTTTTATGAACCGAATTAAATAAAATTAATATTTAATGTTAAGGAAAATTTGTAAAAATTGCATTTAATTCGGCTAAGTTTCTGAGATTAGAGTGCACCGACCCACAGACAAATCTCTTGAGTTCTACCACATTGATAAATGTCCCCAATAATATATTATCTTATATATCTTTCATGTATAGACAGTGATGAATAACAGATTTATTATTTGTATAGATTTTAAATGTTATAAAAGATATACTAAATTATTAAAGCGGCAGTCGTGTCGCGGTGGAGCAAGGTCTGACTGGACACACGATGGTTGTGGATTCAATCTTCATTTGAGGGAAGGGATTACATTTTAATTGTAATTGCACCTAGTTCTGACGCAGAGGCGCAAGGGTATGAATGTATACGCGGTTGTAGATCCACTCGAGGAAATGAGATATAATAGACAAATTATTGATTTTTCATTTTCTTGCTCTTCTAACGAAGCAAGGCGCTGCGTTGAGTTCATCCACTCAGCACGCAATACCTTCAGTATTCGGCGTAAAGTGGGGAACGGAGTGTCTTAACACTAAGTTCCCAGGTTCCTCAGCCTACCCTGTTATTTACGGGATATAGTGTGAAACGAAAAAAAAGAATTATATTCTAATATTTTCCATTTCTCATATGGTTTACAAAGCACGCCGTCTAGTTTCAAAACGCAACATGTTATGTCTCGAATTTGGGCGCAAAGGAGAGAATGGAGTGTCTTGTCACTCCATTTTAGATATTGAGTGGCGAAATTTGACGATGCATTTTATTTTGTCAGAGCGAATAAATGAAAATACGCGCACAGTAAGACGCTGTACCGCTGTGACACAATGGCCTTACAGTTAAACTGTACCAAAACCAAAATAATATGTAATCTATATTGAGATTTTTAATTTTGGTCGAACTAAAAATAGTTTATTTTCTTTTCAAAAATATTTAAAACAACTTTACATATATGTATGAATGTACTTTTAAGTATACCGTGGGAACTTAAAATAAGCTCAAAATGATCGTAGTATTGAATAACAATATTTTTTTATATTATTTTGTGCTTGACGCTTTATCCCGCATCTAGCAGTATAGGTACAGAAACTTTAGTGTTAAGACACTCCGTTCTTACATTCAAACACTTTTCGCCACTTTCCAATGAATTGTTCAGTGACGAAACTCAACTGCGCTCTTTATCTTGTACCAGAGAGAGAAAATGAAAAGTTAATTATATCATCCCCCCGAGTGGGAATCGAACCCTCAACGGCCGCGATTACTGTTGCACTACTACGGCCTTTAGATTTTTTATATATAAACGCATTTCTTGTATTTTACTTTTGTTGCTTCTATATTGATAAGACAGCGCGACTTTAGTTTTCCTTTCAACAGTTAGCTCTTCATCAAACAATAAAGGGAAAACGGGGAGCGGAGTGTTTTACTTTAAGCATTATGTTTTCTTTATTTAGCTATTCTATTTATTCCAGTCTGATTTTTGTTACCTAAATAATTAAAATATCTCAGAACACGGCCATGGGTGATATTTTCCAGAGATCATGTAAAATACTGTTCATGTTCATGTGTATATGGTCGTGGGTTCTATTCTCATTCAAGAATTGATATTTTTAGTATTTTCATTTCTTCACTCTGGTAAGGAGGCATAGCGTGGCGTTGAGTTACGTTACAACACGTAATGCCTCGAAAATTCGGCGGGAACGGAAGTATCTTAATAGGAACGGAGTGTCCACACTAGGTTCCCAGAATCTCTTATTCTGCTATGTGTGGAATACAATGTGAAGCTAAAAAAATGTTATATCGTATATTTCAATTCTTTTCATTTTAGCGCTCTGGTAGACAAAGCACGACGTTAAGTTTCACCCTCTGATGCGTAATGTCTCGAAAATTTAACGCAAAATGGTAAACCGAATGTCTTAAAATTAGATCCCCTCGGCCTACCGTGCGATATGCGGGATACAGCGTGAAGCTCTCTTTCTTTTCGCTTACACATACATCTATCTCTTTCGCACATACACAACATATCTATACCCATCTCTTTTCTTCTCAATCAACATACATAGCTATCTCTTTCACTCCCAAACATTATTCCTATACAGAATGCATGGAGCATGAAAAAACCTCGGTTATTTAAATAGTTGCAGCCTCAAAGTTGATTCAGTTATGAGCTAGGCGCGATCGAAGCGCGTTTTGCTCTAAAAAAACTAAGGCGAAGCGAAAAAAGCGAGTAAAATTTACGTGTTTTTTTATTAAATTTCGAAACATCGTATAGTTACTTGTGTGTTTATTTTTTTTTGTGTAATTTGTGCTATTTTTTTTCAATTTTGATAAAGTGATTCGTTTTGTTTTTATGTTGAAATAAAGAAAAGAGAGAACGGTGAGCTTTTCTATCTTTTTTATTTAAGTTTATTTTTTAATGGGAAGTTATTGATAGAATTAATAATACTATTTTAATATATAATTTGTTTTAATTATAATACATATAGTTACATAATATAATTGTAAATATTAAAAAAGGGTTGACGTTTCCACGTTTTCTCTCATACCAGGGGAGCCAAAGGACACTTAATGTTAAAGCTCCGTTCTTTCCATCTCTTTCCAATTCATTACATGTTGAATGGCAGAACTCGTGAATATACGCTCACGAATACGTTTGACTGTAAACTTGACAGAACTCACAATGGGTTCGATTCCCACTAGGGAAAATAAATTATTTAATATTTTTTGAGGCCAGTCGTGGCGCAGCGGCACGAGGTGTGACTGTAAAACCGACTGGTTGTGGGTTCGATCCCCACTCGAGGAGATGAAATATTTACTTAAATTTATATTTCCATTTCTTCGCTCTGGTGTCGAGGTTAAGCGCGGCGTTGAGTTCTGCCACTTAATACGCAATGCCTCTAGAATTCGGCAGAAAGTGGGGAACGGAGTGTCTTAATATTAGGTTTCCTCTGCCTACCCTACTGTGTGCGGGATACAGCGTGAAGCTGATTTAATTTAATTCATCTTGATCAACAACTGATTGACTTGATCTTAACACCAGGCTCCCAGGTTGCCTCTACCTACCCCGCTATGTGCGGGATACAGCGTGAAGGTAAAAATAATAATTTTCATCTCATTATACGCTATGGTTAGGGAGTTCGATTCACACTCGCGAACTATTTTCTTTTTCTCATTTTGACTAGGAGTATCGTAAATATAAATATCAATAGGGAATAGCGTATCTAAGAGTATATGCGTGATACAACACTATGCTACAAAAACTCTTTTATAAGAATAATTGGTAATTATAATTTATTACCATAATTTTGATATTATTAAACTTGTTCTTATTATTTATTTAATTAAAATCGTGTGTAAATAAATATATTCACGTTCACGTGAATAATATAAGTTTTTTCTATCATCATTACAATTAAAGATTCAGCTTCGAATATTATAAAGTGACAGCGTCTGAATGTAAACGCGGTGGTTGCGAGTTTGATTCCCATTTTGGGAAGTAAAGCGATTCTTATTTTAAATATGACATTACCCTGTTCTGCCAAAAAACCCGGCGCTACCTCTTAACGCAACATCTTCAATTCCTTTCGAAAGTGGAAATTATCGATAATGTTAACATAAACTGCCTTAGGCATTAGATTTTCTTCCTCCCCACTTTCTGAACAAATTTCAACTTTCGAGACATTTGTGTGTTCAATGGTGGAACCCCGCAGGATTCCACCATTGAAACAAGACGCATCTTGTCATAGTGGAAATTCTAAATACCATATTAATAATATTCTATACCTAATAGGCGCATATACTACTAATTCAACAAAATGCAGTGTCAGGTTACGTTATTTATTATAAATAACTAAATAAATAAATAATAATCAAATCAATTTTTATTAAGGGCGTCCTGGCGTCTCACGTCATGGCGTCAATCTGTCTCACTGTAAACGCAACGGTTCTGGATTCGATTCCCATTCGGGGAATTTATTATTATTTTTTTAATAAGGAAAATGGACGATGAAAATATGTTTAATTAAATTATTTTAGCTGTGTCATTATATATACTTTCGTATGTATATGTATCTATAATAAATAGTTTTTGTACCTTATTCACCTACCGTATAAAGTGGATAAGGCATAAAATAATAATTTAGACGGATTTAGTTAGACGGCGGAACTGAACGCCGCGCTATAGATACCGAATAATTAAGTTACTATTTTTTTTAAGAAATTTTATAAAATTTTAAAGTATCAGTTCTTGGACGGTTTCCAAAAGGCGTGGGTTTAGAGATCCCAGTATTTTTTTTCTGAAAGTGGGATAACATTTCATAAATTATAAAAATATTTAACTTATTATTTTCTCATTTAATATGACAAACTAAGTACTTAATATACGTAAAATTATGCAGCAAATATTTGCATTTCCGCGATTTTAATATCACCAGGAAGTTTTAAGCTAAAGTAGAAAGAGGTGTTATAAACTATAATGTTTTGAATAATTATAAATTATAATATTTAATTGAATAAAATATAAGAATACACAATTTTGAGGTCATTAGGAAAGTGGTCTCGGTATGTATGTTTTTTTAATAAGTGTTTGTTGTTTTTAGAGCGAGCAGTATACAGTAGGATAGGCCGACAGAACCTAGTGTTAAGACTCTCCGTTCCCCATTTTTCTTTCAATTTTCAAGACATTTTATGTTGAGTGACGTAATTCAAGGCCGACCTCTTTTGTACTAGAGCGGAGAAATGACAATAATTAAATATAATCAGTTCTTTTGAGACAAACAGGTACAGGCGTGTGACCGCAAAGGTCGGTTGTGGGTTCGATTCCCATTCGAAGAAATGAAATATTTAATATGTTCTGCTATGTGCAGTGTGAAACGATAGAATAGTAAATACATATTTATTCTATGTATATAAAATATTAAAATTTCTGGTAAAAAGTGGCGTTGAGTTTCAGCACTCATCACACATTGGATAAAAAATGAGGAAGAGAGTGTATAAGCAGTTAATATTTTCACTCACCTACTCTGTTAGATAGGGGATTTTATTTTTTTACCTTCACGCAGTAACCCTCATATCGCATGGTAGGCAGGGAGAACCTAGTCTTAAGACACTTTGTTCCCCACGCACCGCCCAATTTCCGCGACATTGCGTGCTAAGCTGCGGAATTCAAGGACAAGGGTGCTTTGTCTTGTTACCAGAGAGAGAGGAAACGAAAATAATTAATTTCTTCGATTTGGAATCGAACCAACAACTGTAGTGCTTACGGCGAACACTGTGCCGCTGCGCCATGACGACCTTAAATATAGACTCTATAAGGCATATAAAAGGCATACCTACTTGATACTGTGATGCAATTTACACAACATATTGAACGAGGAATGCGAAACGTTCCAACATTTTGTAACATTTGTTTTTAATTAAAATTACAACAATATAACTTTTGCATGTGATTTTGTTTATATTTTATGCATTGATGTAGATGATGAAAAGTAAATATTTTTGAATTCGGACATAAAGGCGAGAACGAAGTGTCTTGACACTAATTTCCCTCTGTGGACACGAATCACCATTATGGGCACGATGGGCACGTCTACAACTCTATTTGACTTATGACGTCATACTTTTTGATCTTCATGTAGCTTCAAGATTTATTGAGGTTGACAGGCTGATGGGGTAAACTATTGTTACTGATACTGTAACCTTGAAATTTGGTAGTAATTACAACCCTTTTTGGGGGCTGGATCCTCTTAACCCCGACCAGTAGTGGTTGAGGAGCACCGTGAGGGTTAAGTGGCTATTACGTACTGCCTACGTTTACCAGTCCTGGAGTCACATATAATACATATAAAAAGAATAAGAAAAATATTCTTTACCTAACCGGAATGTTAAAAAGTGTAAAATTGAAAAAAAAACATCACAGGATAACCAAAACGACTTTCCAAACTAACATTCCAATTGTCCCCGTTGTCCACTTTCTGCTTATTTTAGTAACATAACATTTTGAAAGGCGGAATTTAACGCCGCACTTTATCTAAAAAATATCATTTTCAATTGAATCATTCTTGAGTGTGTATCATACCCACAGTCATCGCGGTTACAGTCAAACACCCGAACTACTGAGGCAGGATGTCTTAATGTTTATTTCAATATAAAATTTGTGTATCTGATAAGAAATATATTTATAAGTGAAATCGGATGTTTTCAAAAGGTCACTTTAGTGTTACGGCTATAAATTTTTTCTCGCGTATAATCTCTTATCTTTTTAGAATAAAATATATTATATAAATATATAAGTGGGAAATTAAATGGAGAATAGAATCTTAATACTAGATTCCCAGGTTCCCTCCGTCTTCCCTACTATGGGCAGAACACAGCAGGAAGCTAAAAAATACATATTATTTAAAATAAAACAAATCACCTCCATGCTATATCCCTCACACAGAAGGGTAGGCAGTGGGAACCTAGTGTGTCAACACACTCTATTCCCTACTTTCCACCGAATTCTGAAGGCATAGAGTGGTGAAGATGTAGATAGACTAATTATAATTAGTTAGTAAATTTCATGTCTATACATAGTTTTTATTATTTTACTAATAAGCGTCCGCCGGAGCCGTTTGCATTGAATGTACAAAGAAACATTAAATTATATGATATTTAGTATAAAAAATAATATATAAAAAAATAATAACATAGAATACATAGATAGCAAAATGAGTGAACACTGGAAAGTGTAGGGCGGAGTGTCTTAGCACTACGTTATTTTGTGCCTACCATGCTAAGTATAAAAGTATATATGGACTTATATAAGAAACCGGTGTGTGTCACAAGTGTGAGTTTGACTCATGCACAAAGTACCATTACCTATTTAGAAATACATCATGTGTGAAAATTTTATCTGTCTTACGGTTTTTACTTTATTACTTATCACAGTTCAAGAGATACAGCCGGGTGATAGACGTACAGACAGACAGTGAAGTTTCAGTAATAAGGTCTCGTTTTACCCTTCGGGGATCAGAACCTTAAAAAAGAAAGGGTAGATAGAACATAGTGTTAAGACACTTCGTCCACTATTCCCAATTTTCGAGACGATTTTTTTTACAGTCAGAAGCTGTGCCAGAAATTAAAGTAAAAAATATATATATAAGATGACATCTCCAAAATATTTCACAGATCCAAGTAAATATTACGTGATTGATTACCATTAGGGTCATTGTCAAAATATTAGAAGCTTATCATCAAACGATAAACAACTCTATAGTTTACTGAGAAAGTACGATTTTTCTTTGAAAATATAATTTATTTAGAACTAGGTTAAACCCAGGTGTCTTCAGCCTCGATACGATGATTCAACAACTCTTTTTTTCGATATAAACATAATCGCTCTATCAATGATTTCAATTGAATCGGAATATTGATTGTTTAATTATATTTCAATAAGATTTTGTTGCAAACAAATAATATTGTAGACCGACTTCAAAAGAAGGAGGTTTATTGTTTGTCATATATCCATGATAAAATTTTGTCATATCCATTCTTTAGTCAATTAAATCTTCCACAGGAGCCCTAACAACACTCAACCAGATTTATTTTATTATTTAGAAAAATTATTACCTATGTTTAAAAGTGTAAAATTGTTTCAATTGTGGATTTCTTAAATATTATTCATATGAGGCCAGTCGTGGCGCAGGACCACAAAGTGTGACTGTAAAACCGACTGGTTGTGGGTTCGATGC
This sequence comes from Heliconius hermathena, assembly GCA_013403705.1. Taxonomy (NCBI): domain Eukaryota; kingdom Metazoa; phylum Arthropoda; class Insecta; order Lepidoptera; family Nymphalidae; genus Heliconius; species Heliconius hermathena. Next base: position 222,727 of record JAAIXJ010001826.1, read on the forward strand.
CCACTCGAGGAGATGAAATATTTACTTAAATTTATATTCCATTTCTTCGCTCTGGTGTCGAGGCAAAGCGCCGCGTTGAGTTCTGCCAGTCAACATGCAATGCCTCCAGAATTCGACAGAAAATGGGGAACGGAATCTTAACACTAGGTTCCCTCTGCCTACCTGGCTGTGTGCGGGATACAGCGTAAAGCTGATTATTGATTTATTTATTTTTTATTATCTTATGTTGAAAAAATTCTAAATTATACGATTTTTTAGAGTAGCATATCTTAAAATAAAAAAACGAATTCCTTATAAGATCATTTTGTTGTTTGTATGTATGTACATATGTCTGTCCCTCAGTCAAGACAATTACTCTCAGGACAGGAAATTAATATCAAGTATCTAGTATCTAGTAGTTATAACTTATAAATAAGAAATCTAAACATTCAAAACGTGCGTTTATGCATATGGATTTGCCGCATTTCAATCGTGAATTTGGTACGGAACCCTCGATGGGCGAGTCCGGCTAGCACTTGACCGATTATTGATTTTTCTTTTTAATTTTACCAGAGCTAGATCTAGGAAATGAAAAAACTTCATTCCATCGTATTAGAATTAAACCCATATACGTCGTCATTTACACTTAGACGCTACGCTGCTGCGCTACGACGGCCTCTATTATATAATAATACTATTATAATATATTTTTATTTAAACTAAATAATTAACTATTTATTTATTTAAAATCTCTTTTAGGTGTGATATTTCACTTATAAATTTTAATTATTGTAAATATTATAATAAATAAAATTTACATTAATCTCTATCTCTATTTATATAATAAGACAGTAAAAATATCTTGTCTGTACATTTAGTAATTTTGACTGAAATGGATAGAGACAGACTTAAAAAGAATAATAGAAGGCAAAAATATTTTTTTTGAATTTCTTGTCTGTCTGTCTGTCTGTCTGTCGACATATTTTTGTCCACATTTTTCTCTAAAAGCACTGAACCGATTTACTTGAAAATTTCACCAATTGCTTTGTTTTAACTCAACTTAACTACTAAAGTTTAGTTCATCAAAATCGGTTCATTAAAAAAAAGTTATCGTCATTTGAAAGAAGTCGTAATTAATTCAACACAGAGATAAAGAACGATCTTGAAAGAAATATCAAGTAAATACAAAGATTTTTTGGTTGGTTCGTTCATATAATATATGTAACTAATTTAAAAACTGTACAGGAGTTAATATGCAATTATTACAGTTATTTTACAAAGAATATTATGAATCCTTCAAATCAATAATTTAACATTTAAGGCTGTTTCTGAATGAGTAAATTAAATTATTCACTGACATCAGCACATTTAACAGAGTATATTATATAGGTAAAAAGAACATAAAGTTACAAAAATATATACGTGTAATAAATAATTAGCTTTATGTATATTTTATAAATATCAAATATCAACAATGGTCGTATTTTTTTATTTAAAACAATCAAAAATTCTTTGACGATAATGTCGTAAAAAAATCATATTAGAAGTCATTATAGTTGTCAATCAATTCTGCTTATTAAATCAATAATCATGTATTTTAAGCGGGCGAAGCCGTGGGCGAGCCGCTAGTTAAAAATAAATGTAAATTTTATTTATAATATTGTGTTGTATTTATAATATTTTATTTATAATATTACAGTTGTGAAAGATTCCTTATTAAATTGTAAAAAGTTCTAGGTTAGAAACTTCCCGTCCTCCATATTTTGTCGAGATGAAAGACGTTACGTATTGTGCGGCGGAACTAAACACCGCACTTTGTCGATAAGAGCAGAAGAAATCGAAAGAAAAACAAAATAACTAACTCCACCGAATGGGAATCGAATCCACAATTATCGCGGTATAGATAAATATTTCTGTAGTCTTTTTTCTTTAGCTTTACGCTGTATGTACATAGCAGGGTAGGGAGAGGAAACCTGGGAACCTATTTTTAAGACACTTCGTTTCCCGTTAAAACACTTCCACTCTCCATTTTATGGCGGAACTCAACGCCGCGCTTTGTCTAAATACCAGCCGTTAAAAACCCCAGTGAGAATCGAACCCACAACTGCGCCACGCATAGCTTTTCTATAGTTACTTAAAATATTAGGACAAACACAGTAGACAAACTAGAGATTGCTTCGGCCTTCGTTTTAAAAGGGTCCTTACTCTAAAATGTCATGTCAATTGAGTTTTACCATTTAGTTTGGTTAAAGTATTTTATATAGGAATTTTGTATACAATTTAGAACGAAAGTTTATATATAATTTAGAATGGTATTTTACAATTTTAACGCAACGGTTGTGGGTACTATTCCCAATTGGGGAATGAGTTATTTTGTTTTCGTCGTTCTGGTAACAAGAAAAAGTGCGGCGTTGAGTTTCACCACTCAAAACTCCATTAGGCGGTGCGATGTGAACGAAGTGTCTTAACACTAGGTCCCCTCTGCCTACTTTGCTGTGCAAAAAAACACGCATCTCTCTCATATTAATAGCAGGGTAATGTTAAGACACTCCGTTTCCTACACACCACCCAATTTTGAGACAATATAACCTGTTAAAATTCGAACTCGCTCCCACTGTAATACTCAGCAACTTACACTATACATACATATATATATTTAATTCACTCATACATTTTGTTCAGTGAACAACCTTGATTCCGTTTGAGGCGTATTGACGCAATAGTAAATCCTTGTGTAGAGAATGTACGATTCATACTAACATAGTAAGAACTGTTTTACAGTACTAATGTTTATTTTATATTAAGAAAAATGAGCTTCACGCTGTATCCCGCACACAGCATGGTAGGCTAAGGGAAGCTAGTGTTAAGACACTCCGTTCTCCACTTTCCGAAAAAAATTTTAAGGCATTGGGTGTTGAGTAATGGAACTCAACGCCGGGCTTTTGTCTTTGTACCACAGCGAAGAAATGAAAATTTTAATAAATAATAATCATTCCCCCCGAGTGGGGATCGAACCCACATTATGACAATAGTTCCTCATACAAAATATTCTTAATTTCATGCTGCTATATAAATAAAAAAAAATCATTTACACATTTTTTTGTAAACGCCTGACTGTACGCTTTACAAAAGTGGTTCTCACTCAGATGAATGAACTATTTTCTCTTCTCCGGTCGAGTAAGAAGGCACGGTGTTGAGTTCCGCCAGCGAAACACGTAACGTCGCGGGTCATAATTTTCATCAACCTTGTGAGTGGGAAAAATTTCACTTAAATATCTGGTATTTGAACCTAGGACCAACCACGAAGCATAACTATTCATAGCAGAAAACTCTTATACAATAAAACAAACAAACATTACCCTGACATTGAAAGTGAAATTTGAATAGCTGTAACGTTGACGTAACAGTTAGTGACCGAGGTTAAGTTACATTGACTCTAGGCTATTATGTGATGGGTGTGCAAGTTATGTAAATTATTTAATATAAGTAAATAGTTGGAATTGGTACATATACCAACGATTGTGGGTTTCGTTCTTTAGCTTACGTTACATCGTACATTGCTATGTAGGCAGAGGGAACCTGGGAACCTAGTGTTCTAACACTCCGTTCTTATTAAGACTCTTTCGTTCCCCACTTTCCGCAGATTTACGAAGGCATTGCGTGTTGAGTGTCGTAACTCAACGCCGAGGATCGCCTCGTTACCAGAGCAAGGAAATGACAACATTTCACTCTTCCGAGAGAAATTGAATTGTTTACAGTCAAATGCTATGTCGCTGGACCACGACGGCCTAAAATTTAGAACATTAAAATTCCAAATATTCGGAAAATCCACGAGGAATAATTGAGGATATTGAAAGGTTAATAGAAGATAATAAACGGAGAATAATTGGGGCCGTAGTGGTGTAGGAGCACGAGCGTGGGACCGGAAAGAAGACGGTTGTGGTTTCGATTCTCACTCCAGAAAAGGAAATCTTTAGTATTGTCATTTCCTCACGATGGTAATGAGGCGTGGCGCGCGGCGTGAGTGCCGTCACTCAACTCGAAATGCCTCTACTCTAACATTCGGCGGAAAATGAGAGACGGAGTGTCTTAACACTAGGTTCCCTCTGCCTACCATGCTGTGCTCTCGCACACAGGTAAAGCGTGAAGCTATAAAAAAATATTAATATATTAATTGAAGTTTAAAACTAGGCTTTTCTTGCGACTTTGCCTTCGAGACCTATTTGTAACACACGACACATTATAAGTAACAAAAATAATTCTGACCACAAGTATACTGGGCTATATTATAAATTGATTTAAGTGGCAGAACTAAGCGACGCGTTTTGTCTTGATCGCCAAAGTGAGTGGGAACCAAACCCCCAACCGTCGCTTTTACAGTCAAACGCTGTACCGCTGCGCCACGACGGCCTCACGTCTTTTATTATTATTATAGCAACCTTGTATGAAAATGAAAACAAAAATTCTTAGCAACTTTAATTTGCTAAACTCAATTTTGCCCTTGCTATTTTTTAACCTCTAATTATTATGAGATAACTGTCAATATAAATATTTGTCTCAACCGGGAAGTGTACACGTGACCTCTAGCTTGCATCTAGACTTCCTTATATAATACTGTATTTAGTTTTTTTCTATATTCCAATATAGTTATTTAGTATTCATTTATTTTGCCTTATATTTAAATCATAACATTACAGAAGGAACCATATATTATTTTTGAATTACGTTTTGTATGACTATTTTTATTTTATTACGTTTGTATTTCATAATAAGATAAAAATTTTAATAAGAAATAAGATTATAAATATCATAGTTTTGAAGGCGTTTGATTGTAAAAGCGATGGTTGTTGGTTCGATTCCTACATGGAGGAATGGATTGTTTACATTTCCTCTCTCTAGAACACGATAAAGTGAGGCCAGTCGTAGCGCAGCGGCACGAAGTGTGACTGTAAAACCGACTGGTTCTGGGTTCGATCCCCACTCGAGGAGATGAAATATTTACTTAAATTTATATTTCCATTTCTTCGCTCTGGTGTCGAGGCAAAGCGCGGCGTTGAGTTCTGCCACTCAACACGCAATGCCTCCAGAATTCGGCAGAAAGTGGGGAACGGAGTGTCTTAACACTAGGTTCCCTCTGTCTACCCCGCTGTGTGCGGGATACAGCGTGAAGCTGATAAAAAAAAAGTTTCGCTACCCAACGTGCAATGCATCGAATTTGAGTGGAAATTGGTATTTTAACAGCAAATTGTAAAAAAAATTGCAGAAGAGTTATATTCTATAGTATTTATGTTGTAGGCAAATGTTTGAATAAACCTTGTAATAAAACTTTAAATACTTAAAAATCCTACTCACGTTTTTAATGATCTAAGTAACGAATATGTCGAAGTCTGTTGCATAAGTCATTTTAATTTACATTATGTAAATTATTATTATATTTTATAAATCTTTGTTTTGTTAAATGCACTAATCTCAGGAACTACATTTTTGTCTCTATATATTTTGAAATGGATAGTCCACTTAATGTGAAGGCCTGTGTAGGCTATGGGTTCTTTTATCACTTAATTTGCTATATTTTTGTTCCAGAAATCAAATCCAAAAATTGAATAGAGCATGAGAAAACACTGAAAAGAGAAAATAAAAATCAAAATGGCACCGCAAGAAAGAACTTCCTGTTGCGAAGAGGATTCCCACGAAGACGGACCAATGGAGAACAACCTGTCAAACATAGATTTAGGCAAAGGCTTCATAAATAAGGCCTACACAAATGACGAGGAAAATATTGCCACTAAAAAATCGGCAAGCGGAGAGAACACTAAAAAAGTCACAGATTTCGACGATTTATTGCCATATGTCGGTGAATTTGGTATATATCAGAAGATTTTGTTCCTATTGATGATACCGTTCGCGTTTTTCGTCTCGTTTGTGTATTTTTCGCAAATTTTTATGACAATCGTGCCAGAGCAGCATTGGTGTTGGGTACCTGAATTGGCCAATTTGACTGTAGAAGAGAGGTGAGTTACTTTACCTAGATATTTTCTATAGCATATAGCAGAGTAGACAAATAAAACCATCTTATTATGATTCCTAATTTATTTATTTAAAAACTTTATTTAAAAAAAACAAGTAAAAGTAAAATATTCTTTACTGCAAAATAGCACAATAGGCAGCTCTATTGCTAAGTGAGCAATCTCTTCCACGCAACCTTGGGATAGGGTAGAGCATAAATTAAATTGGGAGGGATGTACACCCCTAAAATTTGCAAATATATACACGTATACATACATATATATAAACAGATTTATAGTAACAGTAAATGTATTAATTAACTTTGTCAATCATATTTAAAGTTCGCAAAGTGTCGTATAACATTCCTTCAGCCTTTTTCTAATGGTCGTTAAAGTCTGAGCTTGCCTGTTTGTAACGGGTAAAGTGTTCCACGATCGAACAGATCTAACAGAAGAGGAATTTGTAAAGAAGGATAAAGGATGGCAAGGAGTTTTAAGAGATAAGGTGTAATTGCGATTTGCTTCGTGAAGAAATATAGTGAGTTCTTGAGATAATGTTACTATAGAATACGGAAGATCATGCAACGAACATTGACGATATATTTAAAGATTGTCAGCGTAAAGATGGTATGGAGAAGCAAGATTGTGTCAGAAATAGTTAATACAAACATACTACTGCTTATTGGGTATTTACTAAATTATTGTTTTACGAGACGTTCAAGGATTTTTGATAGGAATAATAAAAATGATATAGGTCGGTGAAGGCGCGAATTTGATTTTGAGAACTTAATTTAGTGGTTACACTTGTAACAGAAGAAGAGAAATGTTTCTTTAATTGGTTCATATTACAATAAAAATTGAACAAAAAAAATCTATATTACAAGGATATTAGTGTATTGCTTTGCATTCCCAACTTATCATATCCCATGTATGTGTATAATATATATAACTCTCAGACCTTAGGAGTCGAGTCCACAATCATCGCGTCGTTAGTCACACGCTTGACTACTGCACCACGGTAATAAATTAGAACTTTATTACCCATTTAAGAACAATAGCTCTGGTCTATTTGACCTTCTGGTGATTAATGTTAGCTACTCACAAATATATTCAGGATACATTCAGAATAAAACGATATTGCGAAAATGTTGCAAAGCTCAGTGCCTGATTGTAATGATTAGATAGACTGTGATGGGTTTGATTCAAGCTCGGGGGAATGAGGTAAGGCGACACTTTTTGGGCGTTTCCCATTTCCACCGTTTCCCACTTTCCGCCGAATTATTGCGTGCATTGTGTGTTGAGTGTTGAACTCAACGCCACGCTTAGAAACGTTCCCAGAACGAGCAAATGAAAATATTAAATATTTCATTCCTCCGAGTGGAAATCGAACCCACAACTTATTACATTTACAGTCGCACACTTGTGCCCGTGCGCCACGACTGGCCACAATAAATAAAGTTGTTTTTTTTTTCAAATATTTAAGTAATATCCTGATTTTCTCTTGAACGAGAATCAAACTTGCTACAATCGTGTACATTAAAATACTAATTCAGACTCTATGGTAACAAACAGATCGTATCTCTTATACATTTTATAACGTAAATACTTAATAACATAATCACAGTAGGAAGTCTATATTTTATAACTGTATTTAATTATTTGTAAAGTTACCTTTATAAAAAGAGTTTATGTTACTCATTGCTCTGTATTACTTTAGTAGTTGGAACCTAGAAGTTGGAGTTCGAGCTGGTGCGCCAATTGTGATTGTATAGACCAAGTTCAGCTTTGGGTTCTACTTAAATAGTCGGTTAAGAGAAAAAAGAGATGTGTCACTAGGTAGTGTCTATTCGCTCTGTAAAATATAAGATGTAAAAAGAGAAAATCCAGTTTTTTCCCTAATTTTCTCTTAGTACTCGACTAAACTCCCTAGCCTACCTACATACGTGCAACTAAGATTTTTTCTAAGTTCAGTAGTTTCTTTTATGCGTTGTCTGTAAAAATCATTTAAAGAAATTGTTTTTACAAAGCAAAGCGTGGCGTTGAGTTCCAAAAATCGGCGGAAAATGGGGAACGGACTGTCTTAATGAGAACGGAGTCTCTTAACACTAGATCCCAAGGTTCCCTCTTTTATCCTGTTATGTGCAGGAACCTAAAAACACGTTTTTATATAGAAAAAAATAAAATTAAAATCATCACTTGAATTCGAACCCACATCCATCATGTAAAGTTAGTAAAGAACATGTCAACTTCGTTACTTGGTTGTCATTAATAATCATTTATAGAATAAATTATGTATATGTAATTATTATCCATACATAAAGTACCGAGGTCATGGATTTATAATATATAAAAAAATCGTACTTTATGTTCTTATGTACATTTACATATATGTAATAGTTCCGTGTTTTTTATTCTAAGATATGGGTTTTATTACGTGTAATTTGAATTGTGTAAATAATATAGTTTATGGTAATATAATTTAAAATGTAAACATGACTAGCGGAAGCAGCCACTGATCGCTTCGCTCACTAACTGTCTCTCGCTTCGCTCGCTGAAACGATAAATAAAAACCTTATTCTGCCATAACACTAACACCACTTAGTACCAAAGTTCCCTACCCTGTTACGTGGATACAGCGTGACATAAAAAAATGCGGGGTAGCCATAGAAATAATATTGTTAAGACCATTATATATAAAGTCCGGCCGGTCCGATTGAGGCCCGTCGTGGCGCAGCGGCACGAGGTGTGACTGCAAAACCGACTGGTTGTGGGTTCGATCCCCACTCGAGGAGATGAAATATTTACTTAAAATTATATTTCCATTTCTTCGCTCTGGTGTCGAGGTTAAGCGCGGCGTTGAGTTCTGCCACTCAACACGCAATGCCTCCAGAATTCGGCAGAAAGTGGGGAACGGAGTGTCTTAACACTAGGTTCCCTCTGCCTACCCTGCTGTGTGCGGGATACAGCGTGCAGCTAATTTTTAATTTTTTTATTTATTATATATAAAAACATAATAAAAGTCATTTCTGTTGTATGGGAGTCCCCTTAAATATATATTTTATTCTGTGTTTTTGGTGTTATAACTGCAACAGAAATACATCATCTATGAAAATTCCAATTATCTAACTATCACGCTTCATGAGATACACCCTGGAGATAGACCAACAAATAGATAGACAGAAGGCGAAAGGCGTTTCACCATTTGTGTACGGAACCCTAAAAAGCCGGAATAACCCGGATATATAAAAAAGAGTTTTAAAAGGATTTTCTTTGAATTATCTTTAAACTACAAACATTAAAATTCAATCACGACTTCTATCACAATCAATAGGATCTCTTGCGGTTATCTTCTATTGTATTTCGTTTCTGGGTTATCCCTTACGTCATGGATTTCTTTTATTTTTGCACTGTCACTTACACTTATATCTTGCTTCTATACCTAAGATTGTTAGTTTGATTTTTGTATAAGTTGTTATACAATGTTTTGTACTTTTATCTGTTTATCTATCTATCTAGATATCAATCTATATCTATCTATACTCTTAAAGCTAAAATGTTTCGGTTGAATGCACTTATTCCAGGAAGTACTGGTTCGGAATGTAAAAATCTTTGTGTTGAATAGTCCATTTATCACAGTAAATCGTGAAACTTAGAAACAAAATATTTTCCAGAGATAAATAATCGTAATTTTATCTGTATCTTCACAATGTATTCCGCATATAGCAGGGGAGGCAGAGGGAACCTAATGTTAAGATATTCCTTTGCTCGCTTGCCGCCCAATTTTCGACATTGCATTGAGTAGTGGAATTTAGCGCCCCGCTTTGTTTACCTTTGCCTACCAGAGCAAGAAAATAAAAATAGTTCTTTCCCTGGAAGCGGAGTCGGTTCCCCGCACCCACAACCGTTGATTGTAGAACCATTTACGCTGTATCCTACACATAGGGTAAGATGAGGAGGAGGACTAGAATCCTAGTGATAGGACACTCCGTTAATTTTCCAGACAAGACATCAAGACCTTTTCCGCCGAATTCTGAGGCTTTGCATGTTGGATGGCGGAACTCAACGCCGCGTTATTAATATATTCTAAGAATATCGTGCCATGTTGGAACATATAACATTCCAACTGAACTGTTATAGTGTCTATAAGGTCCAATATAGAGGCCGGTCGTGGTGCAGGGGCACAAAGTGTGACTGTAAACGCGACTGGTTGTGGGTTTGATCCCCACTCGAGGACATAAAATATTTATTTAAATTTATATTTTCATTTCTTAGCTCTGGTGTCGAGGCCTTTGCCCGCACGGCGTTGAATCCCGCCACTTAGCACACAATGCTTCCAGAATTTGGCGGAAAGTAGCGAACAAAGTGTCTTAACACTAGTTCTCTCTGCCTACACTGCTGCGTGCGGGATCCAGCGTGAAGTTGATAAAAAAATATAAAAAAATAAAGCTGACGTGACGCATCGGCACATGGTCTGATTGTAAGTATGACGGTTATGGATTCGATTCCCACTCAGGCGAAACGAATTTTTTCTTCGTTTTAGCAAAATGGCAAAACATTATGTTTCCGGCAATCAACACGCAATGTGTTAAAAATTGGGCGGTAAGTGGAGAATAGAGTGTCTTAGCACTACCTACCTTACTTCATGCGGGATAAAGCGTGAAGCTGTAAAATACAATAGGTAATAAACAAAAGGTTATTTTTAATCTCCTCACAATTAATATTTAATAATAAATCTTAGTTTAATCGATCGATTTTATAATAATTTATTCCACGAAGTGATCTTTTGTTCTATACATTTATTAATCGAGATTGTAATAAACGAGTTACTTTACTCGTATACTAGTCGTCGCCCGTAGCTTTATTCGCGTGGACTTTAAGACATGACATGGAAAAACCCCTTTATTTTCCGTTTCTACAGAAATTTTGAGAAATTTTATTTTTTAACACCGGTTTCCGCCGAAAGGAAAATGAGTAAGGCTTATTTGGAACGGACTGCTTTTAAATAAAATAGGTTTATATTTATATATATTATATATTTATAGGTTAGCAAAAAGTTTTATATTTTGTAATTACTTCGTCCCGCTACTTTGAACTGAGCGAGTTCCTTTGAACTCTTTCAGCTCGGCCCTCTCTCTTGCGAGTTCAACGTAGTCCTCAATGGATCCGGTGGTAATAGGGCGTCAAGACCCCTGATATAAAGGGAGTATATCAACCTATATAAAATATGACTAATAAATTTATAAGTTCACTTGTTTTTCCTGTGTGATGTCTGTCAGTCAGTCAGTAACGGTAGATGTTTATATATTTTTTTAGGAACCAGGAGTACTGAATATTAAAAGTCAGGAAACTTAGTCAGGATAACGTTTTGACGTTCACATTATTTATCAAACAAAGTAAACCAAATTACAATTTTCCTGTTTCTAAGTCCTTTTTAAGTCCTCTTCTACATCTTTCGTTTGAGACGTCTCACTGCTGACCATTCAATTTGAATTCTACTCGAACGTCGCTCGACCAAGAAGGTCGTAGATTACCTTATATTACGTTTTGCTGTCTTCATCTAAAACATAAAAACGGTAGGTAAAGAGAACCAAGCGTAAAGTTTTACGTTGTATCAGGCACACAGCAGGTTACGCGGAGGGCACTTAGGAATCTAACATTAAGAAGAAATCGATAAAGAACTAGCCTAGCATTAAGATAATCCGTTAAAAGGCTACTGAGGCCATCGTGGCAGGAATGATGCAGAGGAATATAAATAACGACTTATTGCCTAGACAAAGCGCGGCGTTGAGATCCACTACTACTTTAGACGGTGCGTGGGGAACAAGGTGTCTTAACACTAGGTTCCCTCTAGGGAACTATGGCTATAAAATAGCTTTTTTTTTATTAAAAACTATTAAATAACACAGCATATTTTTACATAATAGTTGTTATGTTGTACAATGTACAGTGAACTTGATCGCTAAGGTCGAATTATAATAAAGGTTATTGAAATCGTGCAACAAGGTCGAAGGTTAGATAATTTTGCATGTTTACTTCAGCTTCACGCAGTATCCCGCGTTGCGGGGTAAACAGAGCTAAAGTAGTGTAAAGACACTCCCTTCTCCACTTTTCAGTTGTGTTTGTCTATAAAATATATTTTATGTAATTTAGGAACAGAACCCTTTACCAGTATACTTTACTTTATTAGTCCACTTCTTGCTAAAATAAAAAGTTAATTTCTATTATTTAGCACACGTAAATGAACATAAAATAGTAAAAATGTTTTTTTTTTGTTTATCTTCACGCTGTATCTCGCATATAGCAAGTAGACAGGCGGAACATAGTGCTAACGCATTCCGTTGTCCATTTCCCGCCGAATATCTCAAGAATTCAGCATGCTGAGTGGCAGAACTCAACGCCGCGAATGGCCCCAAACGGAAGGGTTATGTGTTTCGCGCGTATCTTGTATGTATATATGTATGTATGTATGTAATATTCTTTATTACCTCATATCTCCAGAACCGCTGAACGGATTTACATAATTGAGGTATCGTTAGATTCATCTTAGCAGCCCAAGTGATTAAGTGACGTTAAAAAAATAATCATGGCGGCTGTGGGATGCCATTGGACTTATGAAAAAAAAAATGTTTTTCGAATTCCACAATATGGGTATCAAATTCAAGAGCTCAATACGAGGATTTAGTATTAAGTTTTTTAGTATTTAGTAGAAAGTATATCATGATTATCATTATCGTAATAATAATGAAAATATTACAATGAGAAAGTTGAAAAATATGGACTTTGCTGTTTTACTTTCTGAAACCGATGGAGTTCTAATCCGACACGGCTGGGGCCAATATTTACATCCCCTAACAATCATAATGAATCCTAATAAAAAGGTGAAAAATAAAAAATATTTAAGAAAACAAAAACCCCGAAAGCATAAAACTAAAAAGAAAATAAAAAACAAGCCCAATAGTTTATTAGGATTAACAGTCGAATCGAAAGAAATGGTTAAAATCAAGTATTTTTTACTTTTTATTAGTGTAATTTTGTAATGTGGATAATTTTGAAAATATCGGTGAAATTTACTTAAACATATATTAGCAAGGAAAGCTTACAATTTTCTTAAATATTATTACACAAACATCTACGTATTACTTAATTGACTAGAGAACAGACTGAAAGTTATACAACAAATTCACATTTTAGTTTCTAAAAACTATTACAGAAACAGAATAAATTATAAAAGACAAGTGCTCTATTTAATTTTCTGAAAGCTATTCTAGTTTACAAATTCTTGTTTCCGTGACAAAGATAAACGATTTAGTAACAGTAACACAAAGTACAATGACTTTGCACCTTACATCTTTTAGATATTATTGTCAAAACAACAATTGTTCATTTTAAAAAAAAGACTATCTTGTACAGCGGGGATATGAGAGTAATTCGGTTCTCAGAGCGAGGATCCAACACACATGCGTTCGTGCGTTCGTGCGTTCGTGCTTGCAGTCGATCTCAGTCTCACAGGACGGCCGACGCAAGTCGACGTCAGCAACTAAAAAATAAAAAATTAAAAAATGGGCGTAGTGGTTTTGTGCTGTTGTTGTACGTGAATATGATTATGTAACTGTATTTTTTAAATAACATATTTTTATTTATGTATTTCGGAGAAATCGAAGAAAAAAAATAATTATTGATCCAATATAAGTTATTTAAATGGCACAATGGCAAATGACATATAATACAAAATATTATTTCATTTTCAAATGTATTTTCGACATCAATTCCGACGTCATTGTCATCTCTATTACAATTAGTGAAGCTATTGATGTTTTGATATATGACTTTGCGTAGTTGCAATTTGTCTATTCTTAGCGATTTTTACAATATGAGGTCATATTAGCCAGGCACTATTCACTAGCATAGATTTTTCCATCCAAGTTTCACTATATCAATAGTAAATATGAAAAATGCAGTGTGGAGACACTTGTTGCTAACTTATTTTAAAAATTAAAAATTAAATTAAATTAGCTTCACGCTGTATCCCGCACACAGCAGGGTAGGCAGAGGGAACCCAGTGTTAAGACACTCCGTTCCCCACTTTCTGCCGAATTCTGGAGGCATTGCGTGTTGAGTGGCAGAACTCAACGCCGCGCTTAACCTCGACACCAGAGCGAAGAAATGGAAATATAAATTTNTTGGGCATAACGTCGCCACTCCCACTACCGACTACACGGATTTCTCGACGCGGATGAAGCATTTTGTCCAAAATGTTCGGCCAGTCCCTACGCAGCACCACAATTCAACACGAAAGGCGTTTATATTTAAAGACCTTAAATCCTGTAGCCACGTCTTCCTCCGAGAAGACGCGCTACGGGGTTCTCTGCAGGCTGCGTACACTGGTCCACATAAAGTGTTGTCAAGAGACAAAAAAGTTTTTAAAATTGACTTTAAAGGTAAACCTGTGACAGTATCTATAGACCGAATTAAGCCAGCCTATTTATTGCGCACTGACACCGACACGTCCCTTCACACAAACACTCCTCTCTCTGACACACACGCAAGCACACATACAAACACACACGCAAGTACACACTCAGGCTCTCAGAACGGTACACACACAGGCACACACACGGATACACATACAGACACACAACTACGTCACTCACCCTTCAGACACACTACTCGGTCAGGGAGACATGTACGTTTCCCTGACTATTATCGTCCGTAGACACGGCCTCTGGAGGGGAGTGATGTAGGGAACTATTATTTACATTTATAGTTTATTTAATATTTCTTATTTATATATTTCAATATTGTAATTTATTTATTTATCATTTATACACATACATAAAATCATACATACGTTTAATAGGATTTATATATTTTGTAATAAGTATTCGTATTTAGTATATTTATATAAAAGCGATCGCTGCCGTCGACCGAACCGGTAAGGCGTTATAACATTTACGCCTACCCACTTGTCGACGGCATATTTTATTTATAACAGTCGATGCTTGCCACTCGATGCGCTTTCCATACGTTCCTTTGTTCTCTTTATTATTTTCTTCCAAATCAGTATTTATCGTGTTCCGTTTTATATGTATGTTTGTGGTTGACTTTTATATAAACTGTGTCGTGATTTATCATTTGTGTTATCACTGTATGTACATTTAAAGTGGTGTTGAATATACTCAGTGTAAACCGTGAGTAGACTTTTTATTCATCTCCATCAACACTACAATAATATTTTTTTAATATTGCTTAGATTTTGTTTAAGTATTATAATTAAGTAAATATATAAAATAGAAACTTTGGAATGAGATTGTTGACCAAGTGCCCGACTGATGGCAGATAATTGTGTATTTTTTAGCTTCATTCTACCTACCTGCTATGTGTACATCACAGGGTAAGTAGAGGGAATCTCAGAACCTAGTGTTACGGCACTCTGTTCCCATTAAGATACTTCCGTTCCCATTAAGATACTTCCGTTCCCCACTTTCCGCCGGATTCTCGAGGCAATGCGTGTTGAATGAAGATACTTTGCCTCGTTATCAGAGCAGGAACAAAAATTAAATTTTTCATATTCCGAGTGAGAGTCGAAACCACAACTAATCGGTTAACAGTCGGACGTTTGTTCTTCTGCGTCAAGATGGGCTCATTTATCATTTTTTTTTAGTTTCACAGTGGCTACCGCAAACAAAACAATATAAGCGGAGTGAACCTAGTAAAAAGACACTCCGTTCTCTATTCAATTATTAATTATAATAACCTAAAATTTGAATTAAACCCATATCGTCATATCGCGTTATATCAATATAATTCCTAAAAATAAGACACGGTTTAATTCGGAAGAACCTTGAGAGAGAAAAAATTGTACCATTATACACCTACCTACTCGTTTTTTTTGTAATATTTTTATTTGAAATAATCAATTGTTTAGTTAATAACATTACTTCGTAGTGACCTTGTGTTTTGAAAACTTTTTAAAGATACGTATAAAAATAGCTAATAGAGTGTTATTATTTTATTATTATACTCAAATAACGAGAATACTATATATACAAAATATACTGAAAACGCTATTTATTTATTTTTTTAAATATTTTTAGAAAACGTATACATAAATGTATATATAAATGTAACGCCAGGTTATATAATCATATTATTTATATTCAAAATTCATATATATTTTTCATTCTAATTGTAACAAACATTTAAATAAATAAAAATATCATGTTAACATATAATTATGGGCACAAACAAAAATTATGTTTGCACAAAATTTACATTTTTCCTTCTTAAGAAAAAAAATGAAAACCTTGCTGTAAAATCGCTGGAGCGAGTTTTTTATTTTATTTTATGTAAACTTTTTTAAAATGAAATAGGTGATGTTTGTTAAGCTTGGTTTAACAGCTGAGTCAATTCTAACTAGTGGATAGGTCACGTGGTCTTGCCCTTAGAATATTATTTTTATCTTTCACGCTGTATCCCTCATATATATTGATAATTAGTGAGAATGTAGTGGTAAGATAATCCGTTCTCTCGAAATTTGATACAGTGCATTTTCGGTAGCGTAATTCAACGCAGCATTTAATTTTATCAAAGCGTGGCTCCTCGCTCTGCTTTACTACTCGAGTGGGGTACCCACAACAATAGCCAGATACTATATGAATGCAACATGAAGAAAGTCTTTAAAGAAGAGAGAATATTTTTTTTTTACCTTTACGCTGTATCCCGCATAGCACTATAGGCAGACCCTTAAGATAACCTGGGAATCCAATGTTGAGACACTCAATTCCCATTAAGATACCGTCCTTTCCGTTCTTCCGTCCGTTGAGTTCTCGTAATAAAACAAAGTGTGTCGTTGAGTTTCACTTAACTTCTCGGAATTTGGAAGGTCTGTAACCGAAGTGTCTTACTTAACACTAGGTTCCATCTGCCCCACTATGGGCAGGATACGTGAAGCTGAAACATAATAATATTTTGACTTTTTTCTGTGTACAGCGCACAATGGTTGTAGCTCTGACACCATTTGAAAGAATGATTTTTATTTGAATTATTTCCATCACATTTCTGAATTATTTTTTTCATATCCTCACTTTGACAAGACAAAGTGTGGTGTTAAGTTCCACTACTAATCTCGCGATGTCTCGAATTCGGGTGGAGTAGGGAACAGTGTCTTGGCACTAGGATTATATCCGCTATATATGCGGGATAATGCCTGAAGCTGAACTTACGTGTCGTGAATAGTAGGATAATAAATAAGCAGTAATGGGTCAGGCAAAAAAAATAATTCGGATGTTTTTGAACTATCAATTTCGTTTTAGTGACAGATCATGATGTAAAAGAGATTTGAAGTTGGCCTTAAAGTCCTTCTTACTTATCGCCCAAAGGACAAGATGGTCACGATCAATTTGATAAACACAAAAACGATTTCTTCCTAGTTTATTGTTTGATTCGTAAAAAATAACCGTTTTAACTCTTCACGAACCACCATCATTGTTCGAATTTTTTCAACTGATTGGAAAAACGGAGGTGAGATATTAGAATTGGATAATATTTATTTATTTTATTTATTTATTGACAGATCAACAATACATGTAACTTGTAATATTAAAAGAAAATTCATATATCGGTCTGGTTCTGTTACAAATACCAATTACAGATATGTACAGCATTCACAAAATATTTGATAATTTGAGTATGATGATGCATCAATTCACGTGTTCTGAAAGTTTGTCTACAAATGGCTAAGAAACTAAAATTTGTATTAGTCTGATCTCTTTTTATTTATATTCCAGTCCAAGCTTCATTAAAAAAGGTAATGTGGTATTTGATGATAAGGGTATCCACGCAGTTTAGGACAATTATAACATCGTTAATGGATATTTCTGACACACAGCGTCTAACTGTAAACACGGCGGTTGTTCGTTAGATTTCCACTCGTAGGAATGAGTTATTTTCAATACCTTACACTAGTTAAAAGACAAACGCTTAGTAAAGTTTAAAAAATAAAACTTTCCACCACATAATTATAATGAACCCTTCCAAATTATTTACTCACGGAGACGAAGTTGTAGAGCATAATTAATTAATAATAAAAATGTAGTTATTACATTTATTTTTTCTTATTTTTCTTTTATTATTATTCCAGGCGAGCTCTCGCCATACCACCCAAATCTGATGGTCCATTCGCCCATGACAGATGTCATATGTACTCAGCAGATTGGGCCAAAGCCCTGGCCCAGGGTAGATCAACACCTGATGATGAATGGGCTATCATCCCCTGCACCCATGGGTGGGAGTACAATCGAAGTGATGTTCCTTATGAGACTATTGCTTCGCAGGTAAGTTTAAATTTTGGAAAATTCTTTTGACATTTGGGCTCTAGAGATTTAAATATGTTAAGTGGTGTTTTATTATATTTTACTAAATATTACTATGTATTCTCTTGCCAAATGATAATTATAAGCAATTATTTTAGAGTTGCCAATAGAGTATGTATGGCTTAGTGGCCTATGTTCGAGGACGATGACGCGAGATCAAGTCCTGCTACGTTCAAATTATTATACGTTTTCTAAAAAAGTTATTTTCATTAGTTTTTCTTTATTTACCGTTACCTCGAAGTAATTAAAATAATATATTGTACATTTTAGTTTCAGTTTAATTTTGTCCATATAGTTACAGTTATGAAGTCAGTTTCTGTTTTTTTTAAATATTTTACGATAATAAAATGTAGAGTTTCCAAAGACTCCTGCTCAAATTAATATTTAGCCCACAACCAGCGCGAATTCAACCCCACCGCCACTATGTTTATTTTTTACAATAAATATTACTTACAGCTCGACTGGGTTTGCGATAAGGACAATCTTGCAGCGACAGCTCAAGCGATATTCTTCTGTGGAGCTATAGTTGGTGGTTTAATTTTTGGATGGATAGCTGACAAATACGGAAGGATACCGGCTTTAGTTGGTAAGAATATCTACTAAAATATACAAAGGTTTTGGATTCAATTCGTACTCGAGTGTAAGATTTATTTTCATTTCCTGCGCACAGCGTTTAGTTTCGCCAAACAACACATAACATTTTATCAACAGCAAAAACTTTTTAAAAATTGGGTAACACATTATCTTATTACTAGGTTACCTATTACCTTAGGGTAAAACTTAATCTAACTCGAATATTCCAAATATTTTTTGGAACATACAATCATCTATGAAAGTTCTTACACCTTTACTTAATTATTTTCCTTTTCTTTACAGGCACAAATCTCGTAGGTTTTGCGGCTGGAATAGCAACCGCCTTCTGCAATACCTTTTGGTCGTTTGCGTTATGTCGGTTTTTGGTCGGACTCGCGTTTGACAATTGTTTCACAATGATGTATATTTTAGGTAAGATAGAAAAATTTAAAAAGATAAATAATCAATTAACTTTTGAGGTTTTCATGGTGAAGTAATGGGTTTGATTCCCACTCTAGAGCATTATTGTAGACTTTTAGGGGAGCAGCATATAGAGTAAAATATTTCAAACCCAGTATGGGTAAAAAAAATATCAAGATTCGTCAACAGTTTAGACGTAGGTTTTTTTTTTATTTCACGATTTTTATTATATCTATACTGTGTTAGGTGTGACGCAGTTAAGAATAGATACCAATAACGTAAACACCTACTACTAATAAAATACTAGTAAACGTTGCCGATCTGCTACTTTAATTATCAAAAACCAGAACGAGAAGTTGATATCTCTCTCTATCTCTAATGAATTTTACGTAATTACCTATTTCCTATAATAAACCTAAACAGCGTTCAACTTCACCGTCAATACCTACGACTCGATTTCATGAATGAGGCGTGTGCAATGTTATCACTTTGATGTGTTAGTATCTCTGTGCGTTATTCTTAACAAATGGCATTTTATTTTACAACGATAATTTTATTAATATTTTAAGAATTACCAAAAAAGTTTCTGCCCTACTGCTGCTGCGGATTCCACTATATGGAAAAAATCGTAAACAACAATAACAACGTTGCAAATTTCTTACAGTTCTAGAATACGTAGGCCCCAAGTGGCGTACGTTCGTCGCCAATATGTCAATCGCCATTTTCTTCACCTTGGGTGCGAGTTTGCTTCCCTGGATAGCGTTGTGGGCGGACGACTGGAGGAGATACGCTTTGGGTATCAGCGCACCTTTCATTATAGCTGCGGCTACACCTTGGCTGGTGCCGGAGAGTGCTAGGTGACTTTATATTTTATTAATTTGTCAGACTACATCGGAGAACAGTCGTGGCGCAGGGGGACAAACATGCGACTGTAAAAGCGACAGGTCGTAGGTCCGATTCCCACTCGAGGATATGAAATATTTAATATTTTCATTTCATCGCTATGGGAACGAGATAAAAAACGGCGTTGAAACCGCCACTCAACATGCAATTCCTCCAGAATTTGGCGGACAGTGGGGAACGGAAGTGTCTTAATGGGAACAGAGTGTCTTTACACTGTTATAGGTTCCTTCTATCTACGCTGTTATGAGGGGAATACAGTGTCAAGTTAAAAAAAATACATCACCTTTTTGCAGATGGCTGTTATCCCAAGGAAAGATCGATAAAGCTTTAGTTATCATGAAGAAATTTGAAAGAATCAACAAAACGAAAATACCTGATAAAGTACTCAGCGAGTTCACTGTAAGTATTTTTCTTCTCAGAGTTAACCTAGTAAAATTTCATAATTATATTATAATGTATTTGGTGCAGGAGTACAACGCCGCAGCTTATTTAATGGGACTGAGGTTCTATCGAGTATTTTCTAAATAATAATAAATATTCACCCAATTAAGAGTTGCAAACAGATGCCATACTTATTGAATCTATGGTTGGTGTCTGTCCTAATAACATAATAATGCGTCTCTTGCACAAAAATTAAATAGTATGAAACAGAGATCTAATCGTACATCGCGTCCTTCCTGTTACGATTAGATCTCTCAACCTACGTATTTTACGGTTTTCACTAATAGAGTGATTCGAGAAGAAGTTTTTTATTTCAGCTTCACGCTGTATCCCGCATATTGCAGGGTAGGCAAAGGGAGTCTAGTCTTAAAACTAGGATTGGGAAACATTTTCAAGACATTTTGAGTTGGAGAACTCAACTCTAAACTCTGTCTTCTTAGCAGAGCAAGGTAATGAAAATAATAAATTTTCTCGAGTTTGAATCGAACCGGCATCCATCATGCTTACAGTTAAATGCTGCTGCTGCTGCACCGCGACTGATACTCTTTTCTCTCTTTTGTTTTTATGGATGTTTATATTTATTTATTTTCTTAGAGGTATATGAAAATAAATATTTAATGTCTCGAAAGTTGGGCGGTGTGTAAGGATCGGAGAGTCCTAACACAATGTTATTTTGGGTCTCTATCTGCCCTGCTATGTGCGTGATATAGCGTGAAGCTATATATATATTTAATAGTTAGTTTGACGCTTAATACTAAATATAAACGACAAGGTTAAACACAATACTCCTCATTAATATCAACGCAGTTGGTAAATGAAGTGATTAGAACGCAATTATAAATGTTCTTGGCCAACTTTAGCCTTTTGTTATCTGAAAAAAAAAACGTGAGAATCCATTCGGAAATATTTTGAATATACTACAGGAAGTAGCGTAGCGTGAACACTTGGTAAAAAAAATTTAGTTACATAATTATGATGAGGCCACGTCAGGTAGAAAGTCGAGTTCCGCGACTTAACAAACATCTTCGAAATTGAGGAACAAAGTGTTTTAACACAAGGTTACCTTAATATTTTTCATGCTTTATGCGGGTGAAGCGTGAGATTAAAAAAAATTAAACGTATTACGTATACTATACCACTAAGAAAAAATGTAATGCCAGGTTCCGCTACTCATTTTACACGTCTTTTAAGAAATGCAGGTGATCTTACATTAGCAAGTTACCGTAGGTGAAAATAAATAAAAAATTACATGCAGAAATTTTGTACTGGTAGCCAAAAGCAATATCTAGTGTCAAGACTCAGTTTAGTAGCAAAAACTTATTAACATACCACAAATTAATATTTTAGGAATCAACCCAGAAGAAAATAAAGGAATCCGAAGCTGAATCCAAGACTTATTCAGTGTTGGACATCTTCAGAACACCAAGGTTGAGGAGGAACGCTATCCTCCTCATCATCATCTGGATGGCCATCTCCCTGGTTTTCGATGGTCATGTCAGGAATGTAGGGTCTTTGGGATTGGATATATTCTTGACATTCACTATTGCAACGGCTACTGAGTTTCCTGCTGATACATTCCTAACTGTTGTTTTGGATCGGTAAGGATTTTCATTTTAAATGAAATTGTTTTATCCGAATTTACATTTTAGATATATACATTTCAGACCAGTCGAGACGTAGGGGCATAAAGTGTAAATTTATACTTTTTATAAAATCGACTGGTTGTGGTTCGATCCCCACTCAAAAGGAAATGAAATAGTTGTTTACATTTATATTTTGATTTCTTCGCTCTGTTGTCGAGGCAAAGCGTAGCGTTGAGTTCCGCCACTCAACACACAATATCTCCAGAACTGGAAACGGTATACAGCGTGAAGCTGATGTTAATATGCATTTAAGAAAATGTGTAAAAATTGCGAAACTTGGAATAGGTACATGTTTTTATTGCTATTGTTTTCTCATCATTATTTTCAGATGGGGCAGGAGATGGTTGGCTTGTGGCTCTATGGTCGTTAGTGGTATCTTTAGTCTGTTAGCTACAGCAGTCCCTGTCGGTAAGTTTATATAGGAAAAGAAACGAAAATATTTTTTTTTATATATATAGAGTAAGTTTATATAGAGCTAGAAGAATATAAACAAAACATAATTATAAATTATTAGGACCTTGAATAAGTTCGTTTTTTGAAAGATGGCGTTGCGGCACTCTGTGCATGGAATTTCGTACGGTAACGAATCACCAAAGTAGTACTATATGTAATCTCAAATTATAATAGAATAGTGTTTACTACAGTGTCAACTACGTATTTATTTTCCATTTGTGAAAATGTGTACTTTTGTGCCAAATAAAGTGTTTTTGCGGGGAATTTTATTGGACTGCTTTATTCAGAAAAAATCTGCAGCAGAAGCACACAGAATTCTCGTTGAGACAATGCTTTGTCGAATACAACGTGCAGAGACTGGTTTAGGCGCTTCAAAAGTAATGATTTTGACCTTGAAGACAAAGAGCGTTCTGGAGCACCGACAAAATTTGAAGACAGAATTGGAGGCATTGCTTGAAGAAGATCCATGTCAGACGTTAGTAGAGCTCGGGAAAACGTTACAAGTAGATGCGTCAACAGTTTCAAAACGTTTAAAAGCGTTAGGAATGATCCAAAAGCAAGGGCATTGGGTGCCGTATGAGTTGAAGCCGAGAGACGTAGAACGACGTTTTCTCATGTGTGAATTGTTGCTTCAACGGCAAAAGAGAAAAGGTTTTCTGCACCGTATCGTCACTGGGGATGAAAAGTGGATTCACTACGACAATCCAAAGCGAAAAAAATCGTGGGGCATGCCGGGTCACGCATCAACATCGTCGCCAAAACCAAATATCCATGGTTCTAAGCTTCTTCTCTGCATTTGGTGGGATCAGCAGGGCGTAATTTATTATGAGCTGCTTAAACCTAATGAAACTATCACGGGAGCTCGCTATCGACTTCAGTTGATGCGTTTGAGTCGCGCTCTGAAAGAAAAGCGGCCACTATACGAGCAGAGACACGACAAAGTGATTTTATTACATGATAATGCTCGGCCACATGTGGCAAAACCAGTCAAAACTTACCTGGAAACACTTCAATGGGAAGTTCTACCCCACCCGCCGTATTCACCGGACATAGCCCCCTCCGATTACCACTTGTTTCGGTCGATGGCGCACGGTTTAAGCGAGCAGCGCTTCCATTCTTTTGAAGAAGCCGAAAAATGGCTTGATTCCTGGATTGCCTCGAAAGATGAGTCGTTTTTCCGACGGGGGATTCAATTGCTACCAGAGAGATGAGAGAAAGTGGTCTCTAATGATGGACAGTACTTTAAGTAATGTCATTGTAAGCATTATATTTTAAATCATTTTTTTTTAAACAAAAAAAACTAGTAAGTATTAGGAATTTATTTAAGGTCCTAATACTATATTTTTTGTTAAGGCCAGTCGTGGCGCAGGGACACAAGCGTGCGGCTGTAAACGCGACAAGTTCTGGGTTCGATTCCCACTCAAGGAAATGCTATATTTAATATTTTCATTTCCTCGCTATGATAACGAGGCAAAGGGCGGCGTTAAGTAACGTCACTCAACACGCCATACCTCCAGTCCTCCAGCAACGCCATTCTGCGTGAATGGATGAAGTATCTTAATCGGAACGGAGTGTTTTCCCAGGCTGTGAGGTATATGGTGCGTAAGGAACGGAGCGTCTTGGCACTATGTTCTTTGCGTCTGTGCCTACTATTAACGCGTTACAGAGTGAAGCTAAATAAAAAACAAAACAAAAAAAATTTGGACGACGCTATATTTTGATCGATCAATTTTGAAATACATTCTGTGTGATAAAGTGTACCTACTCAGTATTAGCTACCTAAAACGTAAAGTAAAATAGACTAGAAGTAGGTCACCAGGTTAGTCTCATCCTACCCTTTAAAAATAATATTTTTTACATTTTTTAAAGTTTTATTCCTTACTTAAGAAAAAAATACTTATTAAGAAAACGCATAAAAATTGGACGGTTCCCAAAGAGGCGCGGGTTCAAATCCCGCTACGTTCAAATTTTTATACGTTTTTTTAATAAGTAAATTTTAATAATTGTTCAGAAAACGTGTCAATATTTTAACGTATTGAGATGTTACCCGCGCCTCTAGGCAACCGTCTAAAGCATACGTTCAACAGATGGACGCCTTCCAAAAGTCACGGGTTCAAATTCCGCTACCTTTTAACGTTATACGTCTTCTAAAATACTGTATTTCTCTTTCCTAAATGTGAAACAACTTTAAAAATGTAAAAAAATACTAACTTAAAACAAAAAATCTCAATTCCAGGTGGACCATCAGCATCATTGGCCATCCTGGGACGGTTCGCTGTGAACATTTCATACAACATCGGTCTGCAGTATGCAGCGGAGCTACTACCAACTGTAGTTCGAGCGCAAGGAGTCGCTTTAATACATATCATGGGATACGTTGCTTCAATCGTAGCACCATTTGTGGTTTACTTGGTAAGTTTAAAAATATTGGATATTTTTTTGAGTTTCGTACATTTAAAGAAAATAAACGGTACTTTACGTTAAATAACGGTATTTATTTCAAAATGACGTCTTTCTAAAGTACGTAATCTCGGGGTAAACGGTGGTGGTGCAGCTTAGCACAAAGTCACGTTTCGATGACAATTCTTAGTAAATTTTTTAATGTGTTTAAACGTTAGCTTAAAACTTGATGTTATTAGAAAGTATCTGAACTATTAATTAAGTCTTATGAAGGTGTGATTGATTGATTATCATTTATTATTTTATGACCGTCGTGACATCGCCGTCGTGATACAGCGTGTTACAGTAAACGCGATAGTTATACTTTTGACACCCTATAAAGCTGCTCTATGCGAAATACAGTACGAAGCTAAAAAACGTTGTTTTATATCAATTGACTAAATAAGTATATTTTAGGCTATGTAAATTCTCCCACTTAGAACAAAGCCCTATATTAAAAAAATGTCACATTGGAATAACAACTTTTTTTTCAGGCCAACATATCACAAGACCTACCATTATTAATCTTGGGAGCGTTAGGCATAGTGGGAGGCGTGCTATGCCTCTTACTACCAGAGACGATGGACACAGAAATGCCTCAGACCCTCGCTGATGGCGAGAACTTCGGCAAGGACCAAAGATTTTGGGATATCCCTTGCTTCCCCAGGTAAGGACTTACCTTACCTAACTATAGAATATTTCATAAAGTCAAATATTAAAAATAAGAATAAGAATAAGTTACCTAGTTCATTTTTTTAACAAGAAATAATTTACCACCGAGTCAGTAAAGATATTGCCTTATAAGAATCGGTAAGAGACGCAGTGATTTCTTTTTTTTATATCTTTTTATAATTGATAATATAACCATTGTTTTATGAACTCTAAACTTTTTGGTATTTGTTTTATTTCTTAGTAAAGCTAGAAGAATAAATAAATAATATATTTTTCCTCAAAGCAGCTGGCAAAGGTGACAAGGTGCCCTTTTTTACTTATCGTATTTTTTTCTTACCATATCTTTGCTGGTCTACGCAGAGAAAGCCTCTTTTAAAAACACTCCTTTCTCCACTTTCTATCTATTTTAAGCGATTATTATTTCTCAATGAAAAGTGAAAACAAACGTCCAATTAATAATATTAAGCACCAACGTGACTGTAAACGAGATTTAAAGTCACGTTGGTAACGATTTTGATTTCCACTCAAGAAAATAAACTATTTTCACTTTCTTGCTCTGATCAAGACAAAGGACGGCATTAAGCCCCGCCCCTCAACAGGCCAAGTTACGAAAAGTGGATAACGGAGTGTCTTAACAATGGGTTCCCTGCGTACCCTGTTGTATGTGAGATACAGCGTGAAGTTAAAAACATAATAATATATTTTTACAGGAAAAAGAAAGAAAACAGCACAGATATACCTACCCAGCCACAAGAGGATCATTTCATCAGATCGCTACCTGCAACAGGGTCCAGAGCGTCCGTACGGGCTTCAATAAGACTATCGACGAGATCCACAAAAAGAAATCAAAATGAAAACAAAGCGTGAACTAAAAATATTAATTATTAATAGTAATTTTATTTATTATTTTGTAATTTTTATTAATTAAAAGAGATCTCTGTATAGTAATTTATGATTGGTTGTAAATTTCGTGAAAGAAAATCATTAAAATTTGAAATTAAGTTATTTTAAATTATTAGGCAAAATAGCGTTGATTTCGTCATCTGATGACCCTTGAGCGGAAAAGGAAACAACACGCAATAGTGTATCTCTATGCAGGCATGTTACGAAGTTCCGTAATTATCGTATTATAATATTATCAGAATATCGGAAATAAGAAACTATCCGTAACCGTAATCGGACCCCATTATATGAATAATGAGTGAAACGTTTTTGATTTGGCCGGCCTCAGTAGCAAAAAAAATTGTTACTAGATGACAAATTCCTCTAAAATCCGTAACTAAAATTATATATTGATGCGTAGCCGAAACCAATATGGTATTTGTTTGTCTTATATCCGCATACGAAGTGTCCGTAACGTCTCTGCGTCAAGCGGAACACCAGTAACTAAAAATGATTTGGACAGATATTGTTTATCAGTATTGATATTTAATTTGTAGCTTTATAAGGATTTTTCTAAAGAAGATTGCTACATCAATTATCGCAAATTATTTCGGTATTTTCAAAAAGCTTTTAACGATTTTGTTCAAAAGTTCCAGAGTGAATTTTTGACTTTTGAAATGAACTCATTTGAATTTTAGATGTCATTTATTTATACCCGAAAAAAGATATGGGTCATTTCGGAACAACATAATTTTAAAAATAGGACACTAAATCTAGACATCAATTATATAATGTTTACTTAAAGCTCCATTAAAAAAACCGAACCCACTATAAACGTCTTATATTTGAAGATCTATAAAGATAGATCTTAGAGAGCAATATATATTGCTCTCTAAACTATTCTTGCCAGAACAGTACAAGCTATATTGATAGGTACTTGTATTTAAAATTGTAATTTATCTTAGACTATAACATGAATTTAGATAGAGCACGAAGAAAATTTATAAATCTAAGTAGGGGTTCAAGACCTTCAAAATTCAAGACCATAGACCAGGGAAGGCAAAAGGAACCTAGTGTTGGGACACTGCGTTCCCCACTTTCTGGAGACATTGCGTGTTGAGTAGCGGATCTCAACGCTGCACTTTGACACTAGAGCGAAGAAATAGAAATATACATTTATCTAAATAAAAATTTCATTTCATCGAGTGGGGATCGAACCCACAACCAGTCGTATTTACATTCACATTTTGTGCCCCTGCGCCACGACTGGCCTCATAATGGTAATTTGGCACGCGCGCGGTGCAGCGTCGCAGTGTCTGACTGAAGACACTGAAGACTGAAGACAAAAGATAAAGTGCGGCGTTGAGTTTCGCCACTCAGGACGCAATTAAGGACCGGAATGTCTTAACGCTATGTTCCCTCTGCCTACCCTGCTATATGTAGATTACAGCGCGAACCTATTTTTTGTATTTTTGAGAGATGCTCTATCTAGATCTATTATAATCTAAGATATATTCTGTTCTTCGATAAGTGTCTGTTAATAATTGATAACAATTTTATATATTATCTATATCTTATATTTATCAATTAAGTTACCAGGAACTTGTCAATTAGTAGGTGGAGCAGATTTTTGTATTGAGACAAACGACACTTTTAGTTAAAATAGAAGTAGTACTTTTTATGTTATAAATATATAGAAACATGTATATATGTATGTGAATAACATGGCAATGATACGTTCGTTCAATGTTCAAAAATAAATAATTTTATATTCAGAAATTTCCATTTTGTATTTTTAAAAATTTAATTTATTTTATCAAACTTTTTTACAAAAAAAAACCACGAACGGCCTCAAAACTGATGAAGCTGTTATTAATGTATTCATTGTCAAGTTATTCATATATATTATGTAAATATTATATTTAGCTTTAATTCTATCTGTTATTTGCGTATATTATAGGCAAAAAGATATATACTAATTTTGCTTCAAATATTAAATGGCAGATTATGTATCTATAATAATATTATAACAATATAAAAGTTTGTTTAACTCACCGCGCAAAGCTCAACAATTACTGGTTTTGAGTGGCAAAAATCCTTTTGTATAATATTTATAGGGAAAATCTATAATATAATATTTCAACGAAAATCTGTTTCACTAGGATATATATAATATGTTCAATTTTAGTAAAAAATATATATTTTTTATTAATTTTACTCTAATAGATATCTTTTGTATTTTGTAAATACTTTACTTAGCTAATCATTTTAAGGTATTAATTAATTAAGTTTAAAATTTAAAGACAATGTCGCCATTTTGAAAAAAAGATGTTTTATCTCTTTCTAACATAACAAATGTAATATGTAAGAAAGAGACAGATTTACTTGATTGTGGTTCTTTTTTGAATTTCTTTATTCACGATGCCATTTTATATTTTTGGTGCAAAATTGAAATACAAATTATTTCTGTGATAATAATGATAATTAAATATAATATCATAGATTCTTTATTTTTTATTTCAATTCCTATAAACTAGCCGAATTATTAAAGTTTATGCTAAAAAGAACGATCAATAAAAAGTTTTTTTTGTAGATTATATTATAATTATATATTTTTAATTAAGGCTATTTGTGGCAAGGACATTGGACACGCGACTGGTTGTGGGTTCCATCCTCACTCGAGGAATGAAATATTTGATATTTAAATTTTTTCGCTCTAATGTCGAGGCACTCCGTTATCACATAATACCCCTGAATTACAACTTTATTTTATTAGTTTCCCACCCTCCACCGAATTCTAGGGGCATTGGAGCGCTTTTGCCTCATTCATTTGATCGGGAATCAAACTCACAACCGTCGCGCTCACGGTCACACCTATTTATCCACACTTCCACTCTTTTGTACTCCATTTAAGACACGAACAAAGTGGGTTCAAATAACAATTTCTTTTCCTCATTACTAACACTAACTACAATTTAAAAATATATTTGTATTAAATAATACGTAAATAGCAAGATATTTTATTTTTACATAGTAAATGAAAATATAACAGAATGTTAAATAAGACAAATAACCCCTAATTCCAGCGGTAACCGGCTATCTCTGGTTTGACGTACATTGATAAGAATAGTAAATATTGTATAATAATGTTTTTTAAGTTAACTGAAGCACCATTATATAATTTTTTAACAAATAATTATTATTACATTTTAGAATTTGAAGCCGTGACTTTATGGTCATATGTTTCAGCTAACTAACCTGTAGATGTGTCTCTCTCCTATGTGGGAACTCAACGCTGCTTTTTCTACTTGAATGGAAAAATGTAAATAAATAAAAAAAATCATTCCCCCAAGTTGGAAACGAACACACAACTATTGCGATTTTAGTCAGATGTTTAAACCACTCACCACTATGACATGTCAATAATATGTATAATTGTATATATATATATATATATATATATATATATATATATATATANTATATATTTGATTTTAGAAGAATTTATAGCTAGTCATAGCTAACCGTTAGAAACATTCATAATTAAAAAATATATAAAAACACACTTTTATTTACTGCCGAATATAATGAGCACATACTCGATATGCTTACTAAAAGGCAGTCCAAGGTTCCATCAGCCATCTTCCAATTCCATCATCAGACCAGCTCGATAGTACTATAATATTGTATTGTCGTTTAATCAAGATATACATAATTGCCAAGTTTTACGATGATACAACATTTAGAAGTGCATGTACCTAATTCAAATTCTTAATTTTTATTAAATAATTACTTTATAGCTTGAACTAATAAAATTGGCTTAAAGTAGCAATAAGAATCCAATTTCTTTTTTAGCTTCACGCTGTATCCCGCACATAATAGGGTAAGCAGAGGGAACCAAATGTTAAGACAATGCGTCCCCATTAAACACCTCCGCTCCCCACTTCCTGCCGAATTCTGGACCCATTGCGTCTTGAGTAGCGGAATTTAATATCGCGCTTCACCCCGTTACCGTCTGGTAACGAAGAAAATGAAAGTGAGAATCGAACTCACAACCTGTCACGTTTACAGTCACATGTTTACGCCCGTGCGCCACGACGGACACAAGGAAATTACTATTAAAAATTATGCTAAAAATACATACTTATATTTATTTTTTATCAAATTAAATCTATTTTCAATATTTCTTAATGAAAAAACGATCGAGTGTCACTGAAATAGACATTTATTTATACTGTAATCTCATGTTTGTTTTTGAGCCTTATTCCTAGTACATAAGGTGCGTTTGATTGAATGTATTCTACAATTTTGTTCAGTGATACAGTTATTCTAAAACTTACGTTGTAAAATTATATATTAGTTTATTGATATAATATTTCAAAATGTACTAAACGGCACATGGTCTGACTGTAACATCATGGTTGAGGGTTCGATTCCCACTCGGTGGAAGGAAATATTTTCATTTTCGTACTCTAATAAGTTAAAGCGGCGGCGTTGAGTTCTGCCACTCAACACGCAATGCCTCCAGAATTCGGCAGAAAGTGGGGAACGGAGTGTCTTAACACTAGGTCCCCTTTTTTTTATGGAAAAGACAAGGCAAACGAGCGTTCGGGTCACCTGATGGAAAGTGATTACCGCCGCCCACGACCCCGTGCAACACCAGAGGAGCTGCAGGTGCGTTGCCTGCCTGTAAGGTGGGTTGGGCTCCGGAGCCCGGCATTATCTGATGTGAAACGCAGTGGCATAAAGCCACTACTTCACGCCGGTTTTAAATGCCGGGGGTGGTAATGATCAGGTCGAGTCTGCCCATGCGTGTTGCCATTGCTGGCGACGTGACTCTACCACACGTAATTTAGTCGCCTCTTACGACACCACCAGTACCAGGATGATCCTATTCTAGGCCGGGATCACACGGCCGGACCCTCTGCCTACCCTGCTGTGTGCGGGATACAGCGTGAAGCTGATAAAAAAATAAATAAATAAGATAAAGCGTGGTGTTAGGTTCCATTAATTAACACGCAAACACCGTGAAGCTAAAAAGTATAAAAAAATATATTTCTTTTTCAGTTTAAAGCTTATCGCGCCTGTAAAAGAGTTAGCTAGGAGAGTCCCCTTATCTCTATATCTTCTCTATCTTAAGTTAAGTTCCCAACTTTCTGAAGGTATAATTTTCGAGATATTTAAGACATGATGAGTTACGGGACTTATCGCCGCGCTTTATCCTACCAGAGCAGAAAAAATATAATAATTATTTAATCCCTCGAGAAGTGATGGAATCTACTACCATCAGAACTCTCAAACACTGTTTCACTGCGGCATATGGCCTTATAATAATTTGGATATTACTAAACTGAAAATAATATCAAGATTGAAAACCATTGCAATATTTACAGAAGATATCTCTGCAATGAATTCAAACCCGTTTTAAATGCAACCTTAATCACTTATAAATAAAGTAAAAATTTGTACATCAAAATTTGAAACAGACACGTTATATTTAATTGAAGAATGAATAACTTCTATCATTCAGCATAAGTTCTTCGACGGCGATAGTCAGTTCAAGTTAAAAGTAAATTGTCATAGTGTTTTGAGGAAATATAACATAAAATTGGTAAGAATTATTAATTTTAAGTATATTTTAAAATTATGTATAACTTATTTTTAGCTTCGTTCTGTATCCCGCACATAGCAGGGTAGGTTGCTATGCGAGGGTTACCTGCGGCATGAAATCTGGGAACCTACTGTTAAGACACGTCGTTGAGAAACATTTCTTCTTGAATGATGAACCTCAACGCCGCGTCTTTGTCAAGTTACTAGAGTGAAGAAAGAAAAAAAAATATTGCATTACAGCACTCACGCTTATGCCATAATAAAGCACTATCTTACACAAAAATAATTTTAGATTTCCAACCAATTGTTTCTGAGATAAGCGCTGTCTACCAAACAAACTCTTTCGATTTATACTATGTAAATCTTGATCAATAGGAAAATGTGGAAAATAACAAAATTTCGTTAAAAAAATCGATATATTTATTAGAGATTAATCGCTGTAATTTCATTAGCATAGGTACCGAATAGTCATTTAGGCTTACCTACATATTTGATACTTATTTTCGAAAGAAAAGTTAAAGAATCTCGATATTATTGTAAAAAGAAAACCAGAGTGACTCATCAGTTCCCTCTGCATTTCTGATATTAAGTAACTGACATAGAGAAAGAGCAACTGTTGAGTTCCTTGCCGGTTCTCCTCAGCAGAACTGCCTTCCGAGCCGGTGTTATGTAAATTCAGTGGACAATTCAAAAGTTATTATATTCTATTTGAATAAAGAATATGTTTAATACGAATTTAAGAAAATGACTAAATAAAAGAAGCAAAAATATATTTCCGGGGAATAATTTAAAATGTTTTCTTTTACTCGCTTTGTTCTACAAAGTGAACTGTAGACAATTAATTACCTTTTATTGTTTGAACTCACAAAACCATTCATAAATAGACATAGCATGTAATTTAAAATATATCATTTTAATCTTTTTATCTCCATTATATCTATAGACAGACGTTGAGTGTGGAAATAACATCTTTATGTACAGATTTAATGAACCGTTGCTTTCTGTGATTACATTAACAGAGCAAATTGTTGGTAGTAGTTGGATACAGTGTACTTTTTAAGTTTCCGTATAGTTGATTCCGGGAGTATCAAATTCAAATTAATATCAAATATTCAAGTCTATGGCTACTTTGAACACAGAAAAAATTAAACTTCTAAGTATGTTAAGGCAAAAATAATATTCGTGTACGGTACCCTACAAATGGTATTGTCCTTTTAAGGAAAAAAGGAATCCTTATAAGACACGTTGTTGTCCGCCCATTCGTCTTTCCGTCCGTCATTCTGTCTGTCTGTCTGTCTGGGAATATCGAGTAGAAATTCAAATCATATACTCAGGTCTACGATGCCTTGATTTCCTTAAAAAATCGTATTTCTACATTTACTTAAAAAAAGATACGGCCATTTATATCGCAAAAATCGCATATTTCGACACTATAAAGGGAATCAAAATTAATAGGCTGACTGAAAGCTAAGCTTAAATTTAGTAAAAAGCTCGAGACCTCCAATTTTTATACGGAACCATCGGTGGGCGAGCCCGACTCGCGTTTGTCCACTTTTTTTAATATAATAACAATAAATGTAAGTCTCATATTTGAGGCCAATCGTGACGCAGGGGCACAAGCGTGTAAGTAATATTTCCATTTCCTTGCTCTGGTAACGAGGCGATGAGTTCCGCTCTCACTCAAAACTCACTGCCTCCAAGGATATTCCTTGATGGGAATGGAGTGTTTTAACATTAGATCCACAGGTTCCCTTTGCCTATTTAATATGTGCGGGATACGTGAGGCTAAAAAAATATCAGTATTTGCGTTGAATAACTAAAGCTAAAGTTAAGTACAGGTACAGCTTCTGACAGTAAATGGACTGTTTGGCAGTTCTCCTAAAATTGTTATTTTTAACCAAAAA
Source organism: Heliconius hermathena (assembly GCA_013403705.1). Lineage (NCBI taxonomy): Eukaryota > Metazoa > Arthropoda > Insecta > Lepidoptera > Nymphalidae > Heliconius > Heliconius hermathena. The sequence goes on from JAAIXJ010001826.1 coordinate 257,022, forward strand.
TTACGTCTTTTTTAAAACCAGCGTGTAAAGTCGTAATTTTGCTGTCAGATGTAAGCTTGGACATTATAATGCACGTTTATTGAAGTGGCATCTATGAACAACCTCTATTTATTTTATAAATCGAATTTTTAAAAAATGTGTTAAATCGGACAATGACGATTAGTGTAGAATAATGATAAGCAACTGGAGAAAAATGATGCTGACCAACAATGATTCTTTACAACAGAATTGAAATTAAATACTTACTTATTTAGCTTCACGCTGTAAGACTAGTGGGAAAATCAAAGAGAACGGAACCCCAAACGTTACGGTCTCTATATACCTCTTTCGCCTCGTCCACTATCATCAACTTTTCATACATGCCATCTGGGGCGTCCTCATGCTTTTTACGTGATTTTTTTCCTTCATTATCTTTGATGCTGTATTTTCGAAGGTCTATCTTTATTACCGCTCACTTTTTCTTCATTAATCTTTTTTGCTTTTCCTTCATCATCAATCCATTTTCACGTTCTATTATATTCTCACCGTGAAAAGTATGATTGACTTATTCCTAGCGGATCAGTATATTTAAGGTTAAGTTGTGGACACACGAGTGCCTAGGATGCTATCTTGGGAACAGACCAATATGTAATCGTTGCTATAATAAGGAGTCTGTTTCATTTTGAGGTACGAGACGTCCAAACTTGGAGTCGAATTATCGCATAAGAAGCTGGAAGTTTTAAGATCCATCGATCAAAGAGGAATAAGTACTTCCAAAATATTAGACATCTTTGAAACAGAAAACGGAAATTATATAAGAAAAGCAACGACAGAAATATGTGGTAAATGATAACGAGGTTTTAGTAAAAAGCACGATAAATTTGATGATAAAGTGAAAGACACTAGAGAAAAAAGCTCGTTAGGATCATAAAGCCTCAGATAAATCTTTTTAAAAAAGAAAAAGGATAAGCTACAAAGACACCAAACGAAAGTACTGATAATGATGAAGCGTGAAAGTTCTGAGAAAGAAAGAAATAAAATGTTAACGAGCAATTTTAGTAATTCCTAAGGTTGTTTATTAATTTGCCACACATTTTACAGCAGTGAGCAGGTCGCAGGAGGTCCTAAACCAAGATTTTTTTTTAGATGTTTGACAGGAGTATCAGATATTTCGGGAGACTACCTCGGTACAATACTTTAATCGCTTCCCTTGTTGTAAAGTCTGTGACACAAAGTGGCATGCGAGGGAAAATTTCCTTCCAAAGGAAAGAAGGACCAGAGCCTATTTTTGCATTTGAAAGAAATGAAGAAAAGACGCACAAGGTTATTGCTGCCGATAACAGAATTGGTGCGGTGCCTTAGATGCATTGGTGAGACCGTGAAATAACAGAATAGTTGCACGTTTAGTAACACTGTGCAATGCTGACGAACGACGCTGATATACGGCAGCGAAACGTAGGTGTTGCAAAAGAAGAATGAAAGAAACGTAAGATATGTAACATTAAATCCCTCGTAACTAGTTATGTAAAATATCCTAAATTGTATGGGTTGCCGAAAATACACAATAAGACTAAACTGACTGTATCTTCAATAGTTAGCCAAATCGGTACGCCGAGGTATAAACTCAACATGCCATGGACTCTTACCATTTTGTTTGTGGGCTGAAAGATCTTAAGTTAGCTAACAAAGAAACCATACTCACATACTTCAATAGTAAATCTTACCCACGTTTATCTACCATTGGCAAATCTTTATTTCAAAGAGTCCACCAATTCTGCGACGCTGTACACCTAGGGGCGAGCTTTGATGAGTGAAGAATGCCTTTCATCAGAGCAAGATGCCTACTCCCCTCCAGCGTTATCAGAAGACCCTCAGTTGAAAGACAACCGGGACTTCTATCATATGTAAAACATCTTTTGAAACAGACAGAATTGCAACATTTTAAGAGCATTTTAAGAGAAAAGCTTCCATTAAAACTATATTTAAGTCTAACAAGAAAGTAAATCCAATTCTTAAGATCAGTGAAACGTAATTTACCTCTGCAGTGTGTAGACCTATAAAAACTAGATAGTAACTGAGATTTAAAATACATAGTTCAAAAAAGGGGAAGCCCAATACCGATTATTGGGGGAATCTTCGATGTCAAGAATGGACATGCATCGAAGTCAGCTGCGTCTGGTTAAAGAGCGGATAAACCTAACCATAATATCGAGTCTAATAAATTCCTAACCCTCGCTCGGGAGAAAAGATATATACAGAAGTCACAAAAAAATATGGCATTTATAAATAGATTGACGAGTGGTAACAGTTGATAAAGTAAAACATACAAAGAGTAGGGCTGTTGGCGCTCCGTTTTCTCTGACTACCCCGCTAGGGATAAAGTGAGATGTAAAAAATAAAGAATAATGAAAAAAATAAATAAAAACAACTAAAGAATATTAATAGAAATCGTTAAATTTTAGATATATTTTATTAACTCTAAATATAAAATTTAAGTTGAAGTAGCTTATTTTTGTACTGTTCTATATGCTAAAAACAGTAATATTATTTATAACGTTTCCATTACACTGAAACTAAATGCCATGTAAGTGATATAGCAAGAAGATTCAGAAGAATAAAATCTTAGAAAAATTCACGAACAAAATTTAGGTATTACGTAAATTTTTAGTCATAGCTGGTTTAAACATTAAAAATTCTTCACACGACCCATCAGTGAGTACTAGTACTATTAGAAATATGTCTAAGATTCAGGACTACAGCCTGAAATCAGACCCATTCGTCTACTATAAAAGCTAATAATCATTGTCTTCGGCTACTTTTCTTCCAGCGTCATTGCCATCTTTTACTATTTTACTAGCAATGACGTCGCAACCAATGATGTTTTTACATAAAACACNATAAAAGTTTCACCAATTGCTTTGTTTTAACTCAACTTACCATTTAAAGTTACAAAAATTGTTTCATCAAAATCGGTTCGTTAAAAAAAAGTTATCGTCATTTGAATGAACTCAAGGCATTATTTTGCCTGCGAATGTTATATAGCAATCGCGCTGGTAAGATTCCTGGCTAAAGAATGACATTCGGAACGTCTTGATTATATGACTGTTGATAAAAATATATATTTTTGAAGCACTATTATACAATATTTTATACAACAAAGTAAACAAAATTTAATTGTTAATGGAGATTACCTACATAAATTATAACAGTTAAATTTAAATCGTAATTAATTCAACACAGAGATAAAGAACGATTTGATCTTCAAAGAGATATCAAGCAAATACATAGATTTTTTGGTCCGTTAGTTCGTTTGAAATAAATCTATATATAAATGCCTAAAAACATCCTTTCTACGTGTACTCTGTAATAACTACATATTTACCAATTGTACATTTAGCTAATGATATATGTATCTAATTTAAAAACTGTACAGGAGTTAATATGCAAAAATTACAGTTGTTTTACAAAAAATATTATTAATCCTTACCCAAATCAATAATTTAACATTTAAGGCTGTTTCTGAAGCAGTACATTAAATTATTAACTGACATCAGCACATTTAACAGAGCTTTAAAAAACATAACATAGGTAAAAAGAACGTAATGTTATAAAAATATATACATATAATAAATAATTATAATATGACAGATTAAAGTAATGAAAAAATCATATTAGAAGTCATTGTAGTTGTCAATCAATTCAATTCAATCAATAATTATGTATTATAAGCGGGCGAAGCCGTGGGCGGGCCGCTAGTACTATATATAATACTATATAATAATACTTCTCTTCAAGGATTATCAGTGAGAGATTGCTGCTAGCAGTGAGACCACCTTGCATGCTCTGTATTTATTTTATTAATCTTCTGCATTTTGTTACATTTATTTTGTGTATTATAAAGTTTCTCTATTCTATTCTTCTACTCTATTGTAATGTCACAGAATTTTTATTGTCACATTAAATCTTTACGATCTCACAGTATGAGTTACCCTCATAAAAAAAAATGCAAGCCTAAATTAAAAAATATCACAAATGCTAAAAATATTTATAGCAGATATGTAATTTTTGTATTATTTTATACTTGTTTTTTTTATTTTAGTCACGTGACGTCACATTCAGCCAATATGTCCGACATAAATATATTTTACTCTACGCCTTCTTGCTATTTGAAGGCAGTTTACTTGCACGGGAGGAGAGATAAAACATTATATACTGAAATGGTATGTATTAAATTTACAGGAACTAAATTCGACTTATTAAAACAGATTTTTGAAACAATAAAAAAATCAGTTTCACGCTGTATCCCGCACACAGCAGGGTAGGCAGAGAGGCACAAAGTGTGATTAAACTGACTGGTTGTGGGTTCGATCCCCACTCGAGGAGATGAAATATTTACTTAAATTTATATTTCCATTTCTGCGTTCTGGTTTCGAGGACAAGCGCGGCGTTGAGTTCTGCCACTCAACACGCAATGCCTCCAGAATTCGGCAGAAAGTGGGAACGGAGTGTCTTAACACTAAGTTCCCTCAGCCTACCCTGCAGTGCGCGGGATACAGCGTTAAGCTGTTTTTTTTTAATTCATAAGTATTCCTAACCGACATACCAAGTACCTACCTAGTCTTATATCCGTATTCGTATTCAAATCTATATTATTATATGTGTAGTGCTCAAACACTACTGGTGAAAATGAAACTTTCCCATGAATCCATCGGTCCGGCAAAACCCAATTTTTAAATTCAAAAAATCAAATCAAATCAGCTTCACACTGTATCCCGCACATAGCAGGGTAAACAGAGGGAACCTAGTGTTAAGACACTCCGTTCCTCACTTTCTGCCGTATCCTGGAGGCATTGCGTGTTGAGGGGCAGAACTCAACGCCGCGCTTTGCCTCATCACCAGAGCGAAGAAATGGAAATATAAATTTAAATAAATATTTCATCTCCTCGAGTGGGGATCGAATCCACAACCAGTCGGTTTTACAGTCACACTTTGTGCCCCTGCGCCACGACTGGCCTCAATTTTTATCTTTTTTTACTAAAATGAATTAACATTTTTTTTAAATTTCTCTTAATCAACAATATTAAAATCTAATCTAATCTAATCTAGCTTCACGCTTTATCCCTAGCGGGGTAGTCAGAGAGAACGGAGCGCCAAACGCTACGGTCTCTACATACCTCTTTCGCCTCGTCCACTGTCATCAACCTCTTCATACATGCCCTTCGGGGGGTCCTCATGCTTTTTACGTGACCTTCCTCCAGTATCTTTGATACTGTGTTTTCGAAGGTCAACCGAGGTCTCCCCCTACCTCTCTTACCGCTCACTTTTCCATCATAAATCTTTTTTGCCATTCTTTCATCACTCATTCGTTCGACGTGCCCAAACCAGCTGAGCACGTTCTTCTTCATTCTCACCGTGACATCCTCGCTAGTACCTGCCATTCTGTGTACCTCTTCATTGCGGATTCGATCAGCTAAGCTGACTCCGCATATCCTACGAAGAGATCGCATCTCCACAGCATTCATCTTTCTTTCATTCTTCTTCTGTAATACCCACGTTTCGTTGCCGTATAAAAGAGTCGGTACCAAAACTGCATTATGTACGGCCAAACGCGCAGCTGCGCTGACGTTTCGCCGTCTCATCAATGCAGCTAAGGCTCCGTTAGCAATACGGCTGTTACCGGCAGCAATACGGCTTTCCACATCCATCTCGTATCTTCCATCTCTACTGAACATACTTCCCAAGTATACCACTTCATTCACTTGTTCTAATATCTTACCATTCACACTGATCTTGCATTCCGTCCTTTCTTCATCTCTTTCAAAAATGATGAACAATATTACTTTCTAGTCATTCCTATATAGGTATATGTTTTTAAAATAATTGTTTTTTTTACGTTTCTATTATTTGAAGAATGACCATTTGCCATATGGGAGCGATATAAATACTTATTGGACCGGCTTCTACACTTCGAGGCCAAGTTTTAAATATTTTGTGAAAAAAGCCCATGCATTTTTACAGGTGACTGTATATTACTTATATGTTTGTCGCTATTATTTATAGCTTATATTGTTATGTATTTTGATTTTATTATAACCTTCCCGCTGTATCCCTCATATAGGAACCTAGCACGCATTGGGAACCCAGTGTATTTTCGCCTCGCGCTGGTGACAACACAAAGCGCGACGTTGAGTTCCGCTACTTAACAGGCAATGTCAAGAAAATTGGGCAGTGGAACAGATTTTAACAACGAGTTCCCTTCTTCTTCGTTTCTATCCTTCTATACGCTAAAAAATATAACAACAATAATATAGTTATATTATTATATATAGTTATATTATTGTTCGTATATTTTTTAGCGTATAGAAGGATAGTTGAATAAACCAAAAATATATTATTTTAATACAATCACTTATTTATGAAATATTAACGACAACGACCCACGCAGGGCTTCACCCGCTTAAACTTATTGTTATATAATAGCCAGATTATAGAAAATCTTTACATAAATTTTATAACCTATATTATTGTAAAGTTCATCTGTAATGAGGCCAGTCGTAGCGCAGTGGCACAAAGTGTGACTGTAAAATCGACTGGTTGTGGGTTCGATCCCCACTCGATTAGATGAAA
>JAAIXJ010000321.1:9342-68183 GCA_013403705.1 Heliconius hermathena
GAAAGCGCATCGAGTGGCAAGCATCGATTGTTATAAATAAAATATGCCGTCGACAAGTGGGTAGGCGTAAATGTTATAACGCCTTACCGGTTCGGTCGACGGCAGCGATCGCTCTTATATAAATATACTAAATACGAATACTTATTACAAATTATATAAATCCTATTAAACGTATGTATGATTTTATGTATGTGTATAAATGATAAATAAATAAAATACAATATTGAAATATATAAATAAGAAATATTAAATGAACTATAAATGTAAATAATAGTTCCCTACACTGTCATTAACAGCTAATGTTTATCTGACATGACTGTTCTACTGACTGACTACCTTCTTATTATTTATTATGTTTTCCTGAGTGTTTGTACATCTGTCATGTGTTCACATGTGAGTAGAACTAAGGCCAGGATATGGTCGGAGGTTCTACTCGTATATTATTTACGCCCACCACTCAGTCGTCTCTCCTCCGACATCAGAAGTGGGATGGACCCAGCAGTCCATCCTCTCGCGCTGAAGGAAGAAACATACCAAGGAATTCAGAGACACTCTTGGCACTAGCTAATATTCTGGAAACGCTGTCTAAGCAACAACAGGAAAGTATACAAGTTAATCAAGAGTTCCTTGCAGGTTTATTTAGTAATTCAACTACAACAACACAAAGACCAAGACCTACCTACTACTACCTATAAGGGACTGGTGTGATCACGTTGACCAAGCAAAAAAACCACTGAAATTTAAGTGACTATGAGATTTGTACCAAAATTGCTGGATTATTGGAAGGCACAGCGAAAACCCTCGGGGATACATGGCTTATCAAGTCACCAATATAGAAAGCTATGCGAGAAGTTTTAATACAAACATTTGAATCTGAAGCGAGATACTCTAATGATATTAAAATTAAGACATTTTAGATTTGACACCTCTAATCCAGTTGAATCTATAAATAATGCCTGGCTAATTTGGAAACGTGTAGTAAATGGAGATAAAGAGAAAGATACGGTCGAAGCAGTAATTGGCCGCGTAGACAATGAATACTTGTGGCTTCGCCTTTTGTCTGGAAAACGAGAAGAATGTCTTTTAATACTAAAAGGAATAGGTACCGACACTGTTACAATTTTATCTTATCAACAAGTTAAGACTATGTGCAATATTAACAATGTTTTTGTCGAGATAATGTTTCACATTATTGAAAACCAAGACTCCCTGTGATGTTTTAATTGGTGCGGACATAGTTAGAGGAACAGGACTGAGTGTACTTATTACCGAACAAGGTGCAACTATGATAAGAAATATTACTATTAATACAGTAATAACTTTTGAAAAACCATTTCAAGATATTGACACTGACTTAATTAACGAAACAGAAATTAATGAATTAAAAAATATTTGGGCCAAATACTGTAACGCATTTACCACTGGGATTCCAAAAAACTAAAGTAACTACTGGAAGTCTTGAAATACAGCTTAAGGATCCAACTAAAATAGTTTTGTGACGTCCTTACAGAATGGCACCAATAGAACGAAAGAAAGTTAAGACTATTGTTGAGAAGTTGATAGCCGGTGGTATAGTCCGAGAAAGTACTTCTGAATTCGCGAGCCAGGTAATTCTTGTAAAAAAAAAGAACGGATAAAGAGTTATAAAGCCATAACCGAACAGATATAACAGAAAAGGAATTTGTAAAGGAAGAAGAGTGGCAAGGGGTTTTAAGAGAAAATGTGTAATGGGAGTGGATGGAGAAATTATGTGATTCATATAAAAACTTAAATCGTTCTTTGAGGTATAAAGGAGAAGATGGATTAAATAGAACGTTATACAGAAGACAAAGAACATGAGTATTCTGGCGAAATCAAATTGGGAGCCAATTGAGCTTTTTACGAAATTCGGAAATGTGATCGTATTTGCGATGTGATTGTATTTGCAGAGTCCAAAGATAAACCTTATGCAGACGTTAGAGACGCTCAAGTTTATTTAACTGCTCCTCCTTTAAGTCAATGTAATAACAATCGGCATAATCAAGAATTGGTAGTAGGAGTGATTGTGCCAACTCAACTTTAGTAGGAATTGGTAGAAAGACAAATTTGTGGCTTCCACGATAGATATTGGTCGAATAGAATTCCTAAATTCTCAACTTTCTCAGTAAAAGGAATTATTATTCCATCAAGTAATATATTAGGTAAATCGTTAAATGAGTGAAACAAAGTGAAATGAGAGTGAAAGTAGGAGGGATTGGTTACCACTCTGAAAGAAGGATGTGAAAATAATAGTCGAAGCCTCAATGCGAATAAAACAAAGGTTCTGATTTTTGAAAGAGATGAAGAAAGGACGGAATGCAAAATCAGTGTAAATGGTAAGATATTAGAACAAGTGAATGAAGTGGTATATTTGTGAAGTATGTTCAGTAGAGATGGAAGATACGAGATGGATGTGGAAAGGCGTATTGCTACCGGTAACAGGGTGAACGGAGCCTTAGCATTGCATTGATGAGACGTCAGCACAGCTGCGTCTTTGGCCGTACATAATGCAGTGTTGGTACTGACGCTGTTATACGGCAGCGAAACGTGGGTCTTACAGAAGAAGAATGAAAGAAAGATGATGCCGTGGAGATGCTACCACCTAATACAATTTCATCGGATTTTATGAATCTTATGTAGATAATATCGTTGTTTTATTTTGCCTATTATTACAGATAGCATTCCCGCTAGACAGGTTCATATAGATATTCCTTCGAATATACAATTAGCAGATCCGTGCTTTCATACGCTGGCTTCCATTGATATTATTATTGGAGCTGACGTATTTTGGACCTTATTAGGTTCCGATAAAATTGTATTAGGTCAACGGATTGGGCAACTTCGACAGCATTTTTGGACCAAATGGAATAAAGAATATGTTTCCGAGCTGCAACAGCGAACTAAATGGTTCACGTCCAAAGATTCATTAAATGTCAATTCGCTGGTCGTTGTGAAAGACGATAATCTTCCACCGTTAAAGTGGAGACTAGGTCGAGTTGTTGCACTTCATCCTGGGACCGATAATATCTGCAGAGTTGCGGATATTAGGACTGCCAATGGAGTCATACGAAGGGCTTGCTCAAAAATTTGTCATCTGTTGGNATCTGTTTAACCGATTTAATGGCGGTTTTCACTATTGGAATCCGGCAAGCTTCCCTTAACATATACTTATGCGACAGAGTTTGTTTTATTACAATCGGTTCATAAACGAAACAGTTATATCTATTTATAGTTCGAAAAAATTGCTATAACAGTTATTTTATACTGTTTCAGTAAAAATAGAGTTTACGAATGAATTATAATTTTTTAATATTTTCATTTCTTCGCATTGGTACGAAGGTAAAGAGTGGCGTTGAGTTCCGCCACTCAAAACTCGTTGCCTCAAAAATTGCAGTGTTTTAACACTAGATTTCCATTGCATAGTCTGTTATATGCAGGATATTAGATATAACGTAAAGTTGGAAAAAAATGTTTACATATATCTATGTCGGAGAGACGACCAACGACGATGGGCGTAAATAATAAACGAGTAGAACCTCCGACCATATCCTGACCTTAGTTCTACTCACATGTGAACACATGACAGATGTACAAACACTCAGGAAAGCATAATAAATAATAAGAAGGTAGTCAGTCAGTAGAACAGTCATGTCAGATAAACATTAGCTGTTAATGACAGGATATCTAATGTTATCTTACTCTTTCAAGGATGTGAGGCTCGGAGCAGTGCCTGGGACTTGCGACCACAAGTGTAGGCTTTCCGATATACCAACACTCGCCTTCACTGCTCCAGCTCAGTGCAATTACAAATAGGTGTTAACCACATTCATAATTACGATAATAATTGATTAACTAAATAATCAATTATCCGAATAGTCGAGGTTAGTCAGTGGCAGAGCACGAGTAGTGCTCCGAGCCACACCAGAGCCAAGACTGCCCGTACAATGTCCGTGCGGTCTTTTATACGATCGCTAACAAATAAATTGTAGGATAGAATCCTCCCCTTGTAAAGTCCCCGAAAACAACATAAAAACCTGTCATTGTAGTGTCTTCGTTAGAATCCTCTGATGACAATCAAATCACAATAAAAAAGTTTAAAAAAAGTATATCGTTCAGGAATAAAAATTACGCACCCACTCGAGTTAAAGCCATTTCTAACAACAAAGTAAGAGTTGAGTTTGTCAATGAGGCTCAGTGCCAGGAAACTTTGAATCAGCTCAAAGAATCCGACATAGTTTCAGCAGAGCCGGCGAAGAAGCTTCGCCCTATGCTCGTCCTCAAGGGTGTGTCTAATGATATTCCCCTTGAGGATTTGACTACTATTATCACCCTCCAGAATCCCTTCATCAGTGAATTGATTAAAAAACCGGAAGACCTAAAGTTCAGATTTAAACGGAATAATAATAGAAATCCAAGTCTCTACGATGCGGTTTATATTGTCGAACCAGCAATCTGGCGTGAAGCCATTCACTTAGGCCGCATTAATGTCGACCACCAAAAAGTTTTCGTTGGAGTTTTTCTCCCTTTATTCGGTGCTACAAGTGTCTGCAGTTTGGGCACATTAGCAAGAATTGTCTGTTTGACTGCAGACCTTGTTCGCATTGTGCAGACACCACCCACCAAGTTTCTACCTGTCCAGACATCTCCAGTGACAAAACCCCTCAATGTTATAATTGTTCCAAATATAATATGAAAACAAACAGTAAATTAAATACCGAGCATTCTGCTACTTCTTCCAATTGTCCCACAATCTTGTACATGTCGAGTCAAATTAAAAGTAAAATTGATTACAGTTCTTAAATTTCTATTTCATTTCCTTGGTAATTTTTAACTTCTATTTCCATATATATATATATATATATATATATATATATATATATATATATATATATATATATACAAAATGTATTAATTGTAGTTGCATAAAATAAAAAGTTGTTATAAAATGTTGTAAAAGTCTTCTAAGTTTTAAACTTCTGTTCTAAAAATTGTTCTTAAAATTGTGTCTTAAAAGTTATTCTTCAGAGTCTTCGGACGAAAGTCAGTCAATCTTGTAAATTGGTAAAAACATTTTAAAATTTGTCCCTAAAAAAAGTTATAAATTAACAAAAGTAATAAATAATATAATATGTCAAGCATGTCTGCGTAACCGACCCCGCCCGTATACTTTAGCGAGGACTGCGGTTGCAAGCGTAGACTGGCATCAGTAATAAAAACATACAGTTATGGGACTCAAACCCCAAAAAAAAAAAAACCTAACCTAACCTAAGGTCTGTGTGGACTTGTAAAATTTTGTCGGAAACGAAAGTTTTCTAAACCACTAAAAACTCGAGTTATTTCATTGATATGCGGCATACGTGTCTTAAATTGTTTCTTAATTAGTTTGTAATCATCATTTTATACATAATTTATATATTTTCTAAAAAAAAACACTTGTAAAAATTTCTTACTAAAAATGTCATATAAGAATTATTTCTAAGTATTTTTTAATTAAGTTCTAGCGGATAGATTTTGTTTATTTTTGTTTCCACTTATGGCGTTAAGTTATTTATTGTTCATGCCTCTTAACTAACTTAACTAACTTACGGTGGTACTAATTCAGTTGTAGTATAATATATAGAACTATTTTTATAGCAGAAAAATCAGCTTAACACTGTATAGCTTACACAGCAGGGTAGTCAGAGAAAACCTAGTGCTAGGACACTTCGTTTCTATTTTTTTGCCGTATTCCAGAGCATGTTGAATGACGGAACTCAACGCCGCGCTTTGTATCGACGCCAGAGCGAAAAATAAAAATATTTAATGTTTCATTTCCTCAAGTGGTGATTGAACCCACAACCAGTTGCGTTTAGTCACACACTTGTGCCTCTGCGCCACGACTGGCCGAATACAGTATTTATTTATTTATTTATTCTTTATTGCACACATTTCTAGAAATAAATAATACATGTACAAAAGGCGGGCTTAACGCTAAAAAGCATTCTCTACCAGCCAACCTTGTTGTGTGGGAGATAATTGTGTAGGTGTGCTCTATCATTTAAATTAATAGTTAAATGTGCGAACAAAAAAAATACAATACAATACGATATACACAAAATACAATAACTTACAATACACATACACAAATATATAAACTATAATAAAATAAACTACACAAATAGTATATATGTTTATAAATATATAATTAGAATATACTAAAACGAGACTAAGACTTGACGTTTAAATGACTCCCGGGAGGGAGTTCTCCTAATAACTAGTTCGCAGTTACTGTGGAGAGGAAGATAGGACGCGCTCTTGGCTTTTCTTCGGACGAGCTTCGAGTTATGACAATGTCATATTGTCGAGTTTCCAGTTATCTAAATAACTAATACAAGAACAACTTCTGATGGCAAATATTTTATTAAAGCGATACCTTCTAATGGCATAATATAAAATTCTTAACACTGTTACCTCTGAATCTCTAAAAGATTTTGGGTTCTTCTCGATCACAACTATAAACGGTTCTAACCACTAGACACATCACTAGCCAAGGCATTATTTATTAAATAATATATATTCAAAGGTGTTTGGGATATCAGTTACAGTAGCAATAAGAAAATCGCAGTAATACCCAAAATCTATGAAGCGTTACCCACGAGAATGGTGTACAACATTGCATATCAAACAGAGAAATCGAAAAACAAATCGATAATATTGCTCCACTGGGTTGCAATAAACGCTTGTGAGCTGCTTAATAAACTGGGAGAGAAAACAGAACGAGGGTTGCGAATAATAACCGTAGATGTCATGGTGGTTGAGTATGATGCTTAAGAGGTTATTTGCTATTTATTGCTAATTCATAATTTTGTCTTCTTTTCTCCGTTTATTTGCGTAGTAGATTAATAACATTCTTATTTTATGTCTTGGTTAGTTAATAGTTAAATATTTTCTTTTTTAAGTGTTAATATATGTAGATGCCAGTCGTGGTGCAGGTGCAAGCGTGCGACGAGCGAGGTTGTGGGTTCGATTACCACCCGAGAGAATAAAACATTTAATATTTTCATTTCCTTTCTCTTGTAATGAGGAAGAAAAAATTAAGTTGAATTTATTCCCGACTGCTAAGGAAGGGTTATGTTTTTTGCGCGTATCTTGTATGTATGTATTATTCTTTATTACCTCATATCTCCAGGACCGCTGAACGGATTTACATAATTGAGGTATCGTTAGATTCATATTAGCAGCCCAAATGTTCTTAGATAAGTGACGTTAAATAAAAACAATCATGGCGGCTGTGGGACGCCTTTGGACTAAGTGAAAAAAAAAATCGTTTCGAATACCACAATATGGATCTCAAATTCAAGATCTTACTACGAGAATTTCAAAAAGATATATCATGATTACCATAATGAATTCTAACAAAAAAGTGAAAAATAAAAAAATATTTGTAAAAACAAAGACCCCGACTGCATAAAACTAAAAAGAAAATAAACAAGTCCAATAGTTTATTAGGATTAACAGTCGGGACCTATAAGTAATTCTTCAATCAATAAAATCTTTACCAGGAACCCCGCATAATTTAAAAAGGTCCCGACTGTTAATCCTAATAAACTATTGGACTTGTTTATTTTCTTTTTAGTTTTATGCAGTCGGGGTTTTTCTTTTTACAAATATTTTTTTTAGAATTCAACCTAATTCTTTCTTCTGGAAAATGAGGTACGGAAGTATAATTCTGGTTTTTATTTTCAAAACAATTTAAAATTCTAACGGAGTTACGATAATATTACCCAAGGTATCTATTAAAACTTTCATATTAATAGTCTTTATAAGTAAACTATAAATATACATTTATAAAAACATGAATGCTATCGTGATTTCGCAGGCGAAGCCGCGATAGGAACGCTTGTATTCTGTATTCAAAAATGAATGTAAATAAGATATCTTTTCAAAATATTAAGAAACATAAATCGAGTTTTTTGACTCTAGCATTTTATTCGATTTATTCATGTATGTAAGTAAATTCGCTTACAACGAACTCATATGAGTCTGTATTAAGCCAATATTTACGTAAGCTGCTTCGAAATTTGATAAAAAAATATCATTACACGCCCCCAGTTCTATATTGGTAGGAAATGATATTTGGCCCGAATAACCTTTTCTTGCGAATTTCCTGTGCTAAACATATATTTATATTGAATGAAGTTAATAATTTAATTTTTTCCTACATTACCTGCAGCGTAGATAAGAAAAAAATATATTGGTTGCTATCAGTTAGATTTGTCTATGATGATGTTATACAATAGGTAGATTGATTTAGACTGGGTGCTGCAACTAATAAATGTGCATTTTACTTCGCTCTAGTGTCAAAATCGGAAAGTGAGGAGCAGACTCTTCACTTTCCGCCTAAGTTCGACAATTGTGTGGTACAATTTTTGTCTTAATCGGAAAATATAACGTGACGTTTGTGGATTCGATTACCACTCGGGGGAATGAATTATTTTTTATTTTCATTTCCTAGTTCTGGTAACGAGACGGTTGACGCCAGAGCAAAGAAATGAAAATATACCTAAATATAAATAAATATTTCATTTCCTCGAGTGGGAATTGAACCCAGAACCAGTCATGTTTACAGGACACTTTGTGCCACCGCGCTGCGACTGGTCTCAATAAAATACATTTGCAATGTATTATTGTATCGCCTAATGTTATCAGCGCCCTACTCATTAAATAAAAAAAAAATAAAAAAATAAAGCAGGTTCACGCTGTATCCCGCACACAGCAGAGTAGGCAGAGGGAAACTAGTGTTAAGACACTCCTTTCCCCACTTTCCGCCTAGTTCTGGAGACATTACGTGTTGAGTGGCGGAACTCAACGCCGAGCTTTGCCTCGACACCAGAGCGAAGGAATGAAAATATAAATGTAAATAAATATTTCATTTCCTCGAGTGGGGATCGAACCCACAACCAGTCGATTTTACAGTCACACTTTGTGCCACTGCGCCACGACTTAAATTTAAACTTTTAAATAATGCTTAATTTAAATAAAGATATAAATGCTTATGATTTGTTAAAAAAAATAATTAATTTCTTTATAATTATAAAGTAAAAGATTGTTTAAACGAACACAGTAATTAAAATAAAATATGCATTTTTATGAAATTTACATCATGTTTCGTGATTGTAGTTTTTAATAAATACCTATAAGTCTTAGAACGAAAAGAAAATTTAATAAGCTTATTAAACCCAATAGTTTTAATGCAATTGACGCGCAAAGTAACAGACATTAACTAAACCAATTACATATCTCATAGAATGAACTCGATTCTTCAATTATTTTAATATACATAAATGACTAACAACACAAACGCAGCTTCGATATAACGAACTGTTTTATTATAGCCAAATTATACAAAATCTTGATATGAAGTTTCATTTAAATACGTTCAGTATTTTTTGCTTACTTTTTATTATTAGCAGAATTTTAAACTTCAATTATAAAAAAATAAGTATACTATTAATTTATTATTTATGCATTACTATAATTTAATAATCAAATCAACTTCACGCTGTATCCCGCACACTGCAGGGTAGGCAGAGGGGACCTAGTGTTAAGACACTACGTACCCCACTTTCTGCCGAATTCTGGAGGCATTGCGTGTTGAGTGGCAGAACTCAACGCCGCGCTTGTCCTCGACACCAGAGCGAAGAAATGGAAACATAAATTTAAGCAAATATTTCATCTCCTCGAGTGGACATCGAACCCACAACCAGTCGGTTTTACAGTCACACTTTGTGCCCCTACGCCACGACTGGCCTCCATTATTATTATAATTTGTGAGATATTGTTTAAAATAATAAAAAAATTTGCTTCAACGAAAACTTATTGCTATATATATACAAGAAATGAAACGAACCACATCACTGGCTTTGTGATACGGACAATAAAACATGGCGTACAAAAAGCCGTTTCTAACAATGAAATGTTTGTAACAATGTTTCTAACATTATGTAAATCAACAATATTTTAAGAAACTAATATAATATCTAAGAGGCCAGTCGTGGCTCAGCGTGTTACAGCACAAAGTGTGACTGTAAAACCGACTGGTTGTGGGTTCTATCCGCACTCGAGGAGATGAAATATTTACTTAAATGTATATTTCCATTTCTTCGCTCTGGTGTGAGGCAAAGCGCGGTGTTGAGTTCTGCCACTTAACACGCAATGCCTCCAGAATTCGGCAGAAAATGGGGAACGGAGTGTCTTTCACTAGGTACCCTCTGCCTACCCTGCTGTGTGCGGGATACAGCGTGAAGCTGTTTTAATATAGTATCTAAGGATCCCCGTCATAAGGACCATATTGTATGTAGTTTACAACAAATACAAGTAGTAGATTTACTTATTTTTTATTCTACATATACTAGCCTTATAACATAAAATTTAATGTTCATTTCTTTGCATTTGCTCTGGTTTCACGTGGCAAAACGCGGCGTTGAGCCTCGCTGTTCAACATGCAACATCTCGAGTGGTGGTAAATAGAGAACGTAGTGTCTTAACACTAGGCACCCTCTGCTTACCCTGCTGTATGCGGGATATAGCGTGAAGCTGATGATGATGTTGAATTTTCATTTAAATTTCAAATTTCGTTTATTCCTGTCAATCTTTGAGCAATAAATATCTCACTATTAGCTTATTAAGTCAAAGAGAATATATTGCACGAGTATTAAACTAGGAGCGCACCAAATCTTCTAAGTAAAGCAATTAATCAAAATCGTGTCGAAGTTTCCATCATCCATCAAATAATACAAGCCTGGCATGATTCATACATTTTTAACCTTACATACCTTTTGGGTTACGAAACGTTGTTATTGCGAAGAAATGAAAATTTTTAATATTTAATTTCCCTGGAGTGGGAATCGAAACCGTGACCTGTGGCGTTACACGCTTGCGTCCCTGCATCAGGACAAGCCTGAAAAAAAGCGTACTTAAAAAAAAAAAATTAGATTTTATTTGGAGAGGAGATAATTTAACATAACATAATATTGAAACTATGGATCCAAGCGTATGTTTTGCGTTTAACAATGTAAATGCCTTAACTGCTCGAGCTAACTAATACTTAAGAAATTTAATATACCTATACAACATAAATAAGTTGTTGGACAGTTTCCAAAAGTGCGGGTTCAAAACCTGCTAAAAAAAGTATTTGCAGAGCTGCTTACACTTAGCCAGTCAATTGAGATACTTAATACTATTGTTAAATATACCTAACACAAGTTAGCACAATATTAATTCATCTTTACAATGTATTCCACACACGGCGAGTGTGTAGGCGGAGGGAACCTAGTGTTAAGGCACTCTGTTCCGCACTTTCCGCCGAATTTTTTGAGGCATCGCGTGTCGAGTGGCGAAACGTGATATTGTTGGGAGGCCGTCGCGGCGCAGAGGCACAAGAGTGTGACTGTAACGCAACGTTTATGGGTTCAATCTCCACTCGAGAGAATGAATTAATATTTATTAATATTATAATTTCTTCGCTCTGACATCAAAGCTAAAGCCAGACGTTAAGTTCGGCCACACAATACTTAGAAAAATTTGGTGGAAAGTGAGTGCCTTAACACTATATTACCTCTGCCTATCCTACTGTATGTGGGATACAGCGTGAAGCTGATTTAATTTTATTTAAATTATATTATAGGCCAGTCGTGGCGCAGGGGCACAAAGTGTGACTGTAAAACCGACTGGTTGTGGGTTCGATCCCCACTTGAGGAGATGAAATATTTACTTAAATGTATATTTCCATTTCTTCACTCTGGTGCCGAGGACAAGCGCGGCGTTGAGTTCTGCCACTCAACACGCAATGCCTCTAGAATTCGGCAGAAAATGGGGAACGGAGTGTCTTAACACTAGGTTCCCTCTGCCTACCCTGCAGTGTGCGGAATACAGCGTGAAGCTGATAAAAAAATTGTATTATTGGGGTAAAGATCACAAAAAGTGTATGATGGTAAAGTACAAATGACGTTCGCTGAAAGAATCTATGGCATTAGATTCTCTCGTCCCGTTTAATGTACGGAAAATAAAGATTGGAATGGTAATCACTACATCCTAATCATACTAATATTTTTTATAATTTAGGTAGATATTAGAAAGAATATTGGATACTTTTTACATTTGACTGTAATATAAAAATAAACTTAAGCGAGCGAATAAAATCGTTATTGTAAATTTTTCGTAGTTTTATATAATATTAATTTAAAAAAAAACGAAAAATGTTTAAAAATTAATAAACTCGTATCATAGAGCAGAATGAAGAAATATTTGAATAAGCCCCACCTACATCTACTTTTCAATTTTTAGCGTTTGTTGATAAAGATAATAAAAATAAAGTAAAGGAGAAATAAATAAACACATATTAAAGAAAATATAGAAAAACATAATATTTCAAACTTTCACAAGTTCCTGTAATGCTCTGTATACATATATCAAAATATGAAACCCTTTATGTTCCTTTGTAACCTTTGTAAATACTTTAGGAACGATAAAGACAGGCAAAATATTTTAACTACATTCCCTTTTCTTTCTTCTTTTACTCGAGAAAAATAAACTTGTAATAAAAATTTTCTTTAGTATAAAAAATCACATATAGTATAATCAAAATTAAAATTACGCTCACGTCACGCTTTGTGCACCTGCGCCACAACTGGCCTCAAATTGACTGGTTGTGGGTTCGATCCCCACTCGAGAGATGAAATATTTATTTAAATTTATATTTTCATTTCTTCGCTCTGGTGTCAAAGTAAAACGCGGCGTTGAGTTTTGCCACTCAACACGCAATGCCTCCAGAATTTGGCAGAAAGTGCGGAACGGAGTGTCTTTACACTACACTTAACACTAGGTTCACTCTGCCCTGCTGTGTGCGGGATACAGAGCATGAAGCTGCTTTATTTTATTTAAAATTAAAATTAAATTAAATCAGCTTCACGTTGTATCCCGCACAAGGATACATACAGGGTAGAGAGATGGAACCTAGTGTTAAGACATTTCGTTTCCCACTTTCCGCCGAGTTTTTTTTTATATTGAGTGGCGGGACTCAACGCCGGGCCTTTGCCTTCGTGAGAAGCCACCTTTCTAGATCGAAAGAAGGAAAATATTAACAACTAATAATTCATTCCCCCGATTGGGGATCGTACCCACAACAGTCGCGTTACAATCACATTTTTGTGCCTCTGCGCCACGACGGCCTCTATAGTATAATTACTTCCATTTATTTCCAAAGCGTCCACAATTTTACAGATTAGAAAAATCCTGGTCACCAATTGCATTATTTCAATTCTGTAATTTCGTAACATTTAAAATTTCAGATATCATCTTACTTGATGATATTAGATATGGCTCTAATAAAAACTAGAACCAGCAAATGAAAATTTAAATATTTAATTTCATTTTCTCGTGAAGGAATCGAACCTACAACCTGTTGTGATAACAGTTGCATGCTTGTGCCCCTGCACTACGACTAGCCATAATTAAATATTAAAATAGTCATCATCATCATCAGCTTCACGCTGTATCCCATACAGCAGGGTAGGCAGAGGGAACCTAGTGTAAGACAGTCCGTTCCCCACTTTCTGCCGAATTCTGGCGGCATTGCGTATTAAGTGGCAGAACTCAATGCCACGATTTGCCTCGACACCAGAGCGAAGAAGTGGAAATATAAATTTAAGTAAATATTTCATCTCCTCCAGTGGGGATCGAACCCACAACCAGTCGGTTTTACAGTCACACTTTGTGCCGCTGCGCCATGACTGGCCTCAATTTTTATTAAATTAGTGATTTCAGAAATTACTAAACCAAACCTTGTATTATTTAAATCGATTTTTAAATTAAATATAAATACTTACTTAATATTAATATTATCTTGTTTATAAATTGAAATTAAAACTATGTAAATTCTTATTAATTAACCCATAAAATTATTTTATGAAAAATTGATTACTTTAATAAACAATTTGTTTCTGTTTTAATTGTATAATACGTTCAAAAAAATATCAGACATTCGTGCAGTCCTTGAGTACTTTCTTAATTGATTTTACAGATAGGAAATATTTATTTAGAATTCATCATTTCTATTACAGTAGATAGATTAATAGGGATCAAAACACTTAAACGATTTTATTTGCTATTGATAATGGAACATTGAACTTATTAGGAGCAATTGTTGGGTTATCCGCAAATAGAACTATGCATTGTAATTTCTAATGGTTATTGTGAAAGTAAACTAGATATATGTAAATTTCATAAAATAATAATAATATTTTTTCAAAATTGCTTAGTATTTTTTAGGCCAGTCGTGGCGCAGCGGCACGAGGTGTGACTGTAAAACCGACTGGTTGTGGGTTCGATCCCCATTCGAGGAGATGAAATATTTACTTAAATTTATATTTCCATTTCTTCGCTCTGGTGTCGAGGTTAAGCGCGGCGCTGAGTTTTACCATTCAACGCGCAATGCCTCCAAAATTCGGCAGAAAGTGGAGAATGGAGTGTCTTAACACTAGGTTTCCTCTGCCTACCCTGCTGTGTGCGGAATACAGTGTGAAACTAATTGAATATATTTATTTTTTATTTTTTTAAGTTCACGCTTTAGGTTCATACAGACGCACGTTCTCTCTGCCCCAGGCAGAGAGAACGTGCGAGCCTATGCTAAGACTCTCCTTTTCCATTAAGACAGTTCTGTTTCCTATTTTCCGCTGAATTCTGGAGTCGTTACGTGGCACCAGAGCGAAGAAATGAAAATATTCAATATTTCATTTGCTCGAATGGAACCGAACCCTTAACCTATGCTTTGCAGTCAGATCCTAAATAAAATATATAAATGTAAATAAATATTTCTCTTTCTTGAGTAGGGGATTGAACCTACAACCGTCACTTTATACTCACACACTTGTGCCCCTGTGCCACGGCGCGGCGGTTATTTTTTTTAATAAGAATATTACTGATTCTAATAAGAAATTGACTTCTTAGATTTCAAAATAACAGATTTTATATAGTAAATATGTATACACTGAGATCTCAGGGGTCCTAGACCTACGTCATTTTAGCAAAGCGCAAATTTTGAGGATTAATACTATATTCTCCTGGCGCCCTCGATATCACATTTGATACGTGCATTAACAACTTCATAGGCGCACCATCATTTACAATTTGTTAATACTTTTATGTTTCAGTAAGAAATTAGATATCTTATATCAACATTATATTACAATTCTTAGTTATTTAAAATGTTTTGCCTTATATTTATAGGGCCGTAGTTTTTGGCAAATTTAAAATTTCAAATAATTAAAAAGGAATTTCTGATTTAATAACTGCTGTTATTTATTTGTTAAGTCCTCTGATTTATTTTTCAGGACTAGAAGTATTGTAAAAAAATGTATTTTTGTGATATTAAATATGATAATTAGGATATTATGGAAAATTACTTCACTCACCTTTAGTTATTCCAAGGCCTATATAACCTCGCCTTTTATTATATTTTTTATTATGTTTATTGTCCCCGATTGTAAATAATAAATCCTGCTGGTATGGAAACGAAAAAGAAGACTAACATATAGGCAGTAATAGAGACGGTTTTAATATATAGGCAGTAATAGAGACTGTTTTACGTATGATGATGAGTGGCATCCGATGACCACCGTCATCTCCGACGAATAAGATTTCTGAAGGTAGGCCAGTGATGTGGCAATATTAAACAGATTTTAGATCGCTGTTTATCTTCTCATCACCAGGCACTAAGAAGATCGTCTGATGTCTAGTATTAAGTAAACTAATACAATATTTCAAAATTTATATGGCTGCTTATTTTGTTGCAAAGATTGTTTTTTGTAAAAATATCACATTCTATCAATAGGAATACCAGGTGCAGAAATTTAGCGTATTTTCAGATGTGGCATGGTTATAGGACTGCTAGATTTTGTAAGAATAAAACTTATTTTGCTTTAGGATCAACATATAACTTAGATTCCTTCAAAATGACTGTCACGTAACAGAATCTACACGACCGAATAACTTTTTTCAAGATACGTCTAATAATTTTGAAGAGAGCCAGTGTCTCAAACAGTGAGTAGTTCATACCTTACTCAGGAAGAGGTGTGAAGAAACAGATAGTGAAATATACACCAAATCTGGCAAGTTTTAAATTTTAAAGTTCTCCATTTTATAGTTCAAAAGTTTGCTCTGATTATCTTTGGATTTATATTGTATGAAGGCAAATAATCTTTAATAGAGTTTGATGTAGGACTGGGGGCCCTGAGATCCTGGGCTAGTATGTAAGTATTAATAATTTCATATATTATTTTACATATTTTTACTATGAAGTAATTAAAATATTATTTCCTACAATTTAGTTTTTGTTTAAATTTGTACATACTCGTATATGTAGATACAGTTTTAAAATCGGTTTTTATTCATTTTTATTATTTATTTGGACAAGACTAATTGAAGTTTTTTCATATCTGTACACAACTTTTTGTCAAATTCTAGTGTTATTATAACATTTTATTTTCTTTTAAAAAAATCAAATTTTTCACATTTTTTTTTTTATATGAATTTATTTGTTAATTTTGTAATTTTCTGGTGTGAAATAAAGAGTTTTTATGTTATGTTATGTTATGTTAAGCTTCACGCTGAATCCCGCACATAGCATTTATTATAATAAAAAAATATCAATATTTATAGCCTTTAAATTTTATTATATTATAAACTTAATATAAAGATTCAAATTTTTTGCTATTAAATAAATAGACGAAAACAGTTATTAAATAATGTATATTTGAGAAAAAACAATTTTTTTTTTTTTCAAAATTTCTGCACTAATATTAAAATAATTTTATAATTATTTTAAACGATTGATAATAGAATTTTTCAAATAAATCTTTATAACAAACAATAACAACAAATTTATATAAGTATATATATATGTAATATAGTTTTTAGCAGTCTTAAAATTAAAAAATCACAATGTACAATCTTACGTTTTAAAAACCCTCATCCATTTAACTTTGTATATATGTATTTATATACAATCAATGATATATTTTTTTATTTTATTACATTTTTTTAAGTTCGCAAATCTTTCTTTACTCTTATACGAAATAAGCACCCAGAAACATTTTTCCCTCAAAATATATTAAGACACTTTATTCTCCGCTTTCCATTTGAATTTGGAACTCAACACCGTAAAATATAATAAAAAAGAATATAATTATCTCTCCGAAGGACAATCGAAACGACATCCATTTCATCTACAGTCAGACACTGCCCCATTGCGCCCTGATGGCCTTAAATAAAACTAATTTAAATATCTTATATGTTAATCTAGCAACGAGAAATAAAGGTGTGGTTAAAACTTAAAATATATCTACTAATTCACAATTACAACCATAGTTAATAAATAAAAATCACTCTGATCTCTCCTCCAGTTACTTAACATTCCTTAATACATAAATTTAACGGTTTCGTTTTAATATTTATCACTTTATACACGCATACAGGTTTGGTTTTACATATTTTGTTTTCGTTTTGTTAATAAAAATATAAAAAATATAATTAAGGCACCAAATACTTAGAAATATGCGGTTTTATGGTATACTACAATAAATAGTATTGTAAACATTTATATATATACGCTTCACGCTTCACCTAATGTTAAGACACTCCGTTCTCGACTTTTCGCCGGACTATAGAGGTATTGCGTATTGAGTGTTGAAATTCAACGCTGCGCTTTGCCTTGTTACCAGAGCGAAGAAATGTAAATATTAATAATTAATAATTCATTTCCCCGTGTGGGTTTCAAACCCACAACCGTCGCGTTTCCAGTCACACGCTTGTCACTGCGCCGCGACGGACTCAATTTATATTAATAATAAATACAAACATATATGTATGTATATAAATTAAATTATAATACTACACCATAACATAAAAATATGTAATACGTATTGTATGAATAGTTATTAGGTGATAGTAATTTATACATTTATAGAAATATAATAAATTTTAAAAACATTAACATTTTAATAATATAAGCGAATACACTCTGGTATTTTAGTAAATTTGGTAATACAAATAATCACGAATAGATTTAATATAATTATTAAATTAAAATCTTGATACTTCGTTAGACCTTGCATACTCCTCCTTTCTTTGTGGATCGGTGACCATGTCTCTGTGCCTTCTCCTTTCCAATGTATAGATATAACTGTAACAAGTAAATGGGTATTAAATCAATTGATGATGATTATATAATGATTTCGATGTTTATTTAAAAAACCGACTTCAAACTGATACCTGAAAGTGAAACAAAAATAAAAAAGGTCAAAATTTTCTTTTTTAGAAAATTCTATTACATTGAAAAATGTCCTCAATAATAGATTTTGACTAATATCTTAAACGGCGATGGTTACAATTTTGTTTTATACATAGAGAAAATCAGGTTCACGCCGTATCCAGGACACAGGAAGAAGAAAAAGAAGAAAGAAGAAGCACTCCATTGCCCATTTTCCACCGAATTCTGGAGGCATTGCGTGTTGAGTGGTGGAACCAAAGAGAAGAAATAAAAATACAAATTAAAATAAATATTTAATTTCTCCAAGTAGAGGTCGAACTCACAACCAGTCACGTTTACAATCACACACCTGCGCCACGACTTTCCTCAATGATATAATATATATAGATTTTAGTTTTATTGAGAAATAATTAATAGTCTTGACTAACATGGCTAAGTTATAAAAAAACTGGATATCATTTAAACTTTTTACGATTTGTTTTCCTTAATATAACCTTGATCGAGGTACTTGGCTCGCGATGATGTATGGTGCACATTAGCTAGGCATACCTCTTTCGTTTCAAAATCATTTTCACGCATTCTTGTCACATGAAGCTTTAAATATATTGGAGACATTTCTCAATACTGGCATCTCAGCTCACGTTACTTTAATAACTTGGCAACTAAATTTTCTTTAGAAATATGTATATGGTTGATATATATATATATTAACTAATTTGTTATTTCTTTTTACTGTCGCTGATATGGACTAAATGATTATAAACATTAAGCAATTAAACAAAACTAACGCCGGTTTAATAACATAATGCAATTTTACATTCGTAACAAACACTTGAAAGTACTTAAAGTGATAGAAGGCACAAATATGTTATAAGGGTATTCAGCTATGAAATCAATTTACTTAACTTTTATGAATATATATTATTACTTAACTTATATGAGTATGAGTAGGTAAATGATTTTCTATTCTATTTTCTCTCCCTTAACTCTCTTATTTAATTTTATTTGCTGAGAGCATCATTTTAAGCAAACAGCAATAGGCCCGGAACATTCGTCTATCAATTATCTATATATATAAAAGAACTTGTGCTGACTGACTGAGGTAAGACGCACGCAGAGCCGTAACCGCTGATGGTAGAAACGTGAAATTTGGGCCGATGTTTATTTTCATATTCTGGACATCCACTAAGAAGGGAATTTGAAAAATTTTAACCCTAAAGGGATGCAATAGGAGTTGAAAGTTTGTATGGAAAAAAATTTAATCTGTACCGATTTTTATAAAATTTGAAATTCAGACTTTTAAAAATATTTCATTGAACACGTGTTTCATGGTTTTTAACAATTCTCTCCTAATAAGCGGGCGAAGCCGCGCGCGCCCTCTAGTCAAGAATAATTTTATCAAATATTGTTTTTCGTTGTGATTTCAGACAGTCTCAGACGACAGTTCCTCATTATTTTTCATTTTACTTACATCGCATTTTTAATTTCTTTTTATTGCGCAATAAGTAGAAAAATCAGGTTAAGAAATCCAGCGTGAAACAAAAATTATTATCTTAAGCATTTCGAAATTCATTTCTATAATATTAAGACTTTCGAGATCATTGTATAATTTATATTGTTTTATTGTTTCACTTCTTTACAACGCTTAGCAACATTTAAAAAAATATCTATAATTAAAGTTATAGTCACAAAAACCTAATTAAATTCACAGAATTGATGATGAATGGAGCTGTACGCGTATATGCCAGCTATTAAGAATGTGATTTATCTACACTGATCAGACAAAGAGATAGATGCCAGGGTCGAGACATGTCTATTTAATATAAGGAGTGGATGTATTTTTGGACAATTGAAGACAAAATAATGATATATTGTTTGATAGGTTTCAAATATTTAATGTCTCCAGATTTTAGCGGAAAATGAGGAATGGAGTGTCTTAACACTAGGTCCCCTCTGCCTACCCTGCTATGTGCAGGATACAGCGTAAAGCTGATTTTTTTATTTATAAATTGTATTGACGTTTGTTGGTTCAGTTCCCACTTGAGGGACCTTATTACATTTTCTGGCTCTGGAAATAAGAGAAATCGCAGCGTTTGGTTCCGCCACCCAACAGTGGAGTGTCTTAACACTAAGTTTTTTCAGTCTTCCCTGCCACAAACAGGAAACAGCATGGAGCTATTGATATATCACTTTGCAATATAAACAATGATTGACAACATAATTAAATATGTCCGTTGATATGCGCATTTTTTTTTTCACAAACTACATCTTAATTCGCCGAGAGCATCGCTTTCACTTGTCTCTCATAAATAATTTTATGTTCATTTTAATAAGTCATTGGTAAAAGTGAAACTCCTCCGCTGATTCCAGTTATGTTTTTATCTGATTTCATATTAAGTATGTTTATAGTAAAAATTATAGGCCTTTCTTTTTTGAATGTAAAGATAACATTTATAATATATCAAAAAAAAAATTAGCTTCACGCTGTATCCCGCACACAGCAGGGTAGGCAGAGGGAACCTAGTGTTAAGACACTCCGTTCCCCACTTTCTGCCGAATTCTGGAGGCATTGCGTGTTGAGTGGCAGAACTCAACGCCGCGCTTAACCTCGACACCAGAACGAAGAAATGGAAATATAAATTTAAGTAAATATTTCATCTCCTCGAGTGGGGATCGAACCCACAACCAGTCGGTTTTGCAGTCACACCTCGCGCCGCTGCGCCACGACCGGCCTCATAATATATCATTTGAGGCGAATCGTGGCGCAGTGGCGCGAAGTGTCACTGTAAACGCGGCGGGTTATTGGTTCGATTCTCACACGAGGAAATTAAATATTTAATATTTTCATTTCTCAAATATTAATATGTTAAATGGTAAAATCCAAATAATACGCATTGAAGCATGTCTTTTGTAAATTTTCCTCTTTCGTTTAAATTCCAAGGACTAATTTTGTATGGAATGCACATATTATATACGTGAAGACAGTCAGTGATGAGCACGAGGGACCTATCTATTCATACTTACGCAATGCCATCAGTTAGTACATAATATAGCAACAATATGTATTCTGAATAAAATAACAATATAAATATTTTATAAAGTGAGAGGAGGAAGCAGTCGTGGCTAATGGGCACAAGGATGTGACTGTAACGCGACGGTTGTGGGTTCGATCCTTGATCCATCGATCGATGAATTATTATTTATTAATATTTTAATTTCTTTGCCCTGGCCCATCCTTCGGATCTGCCACTCAACATGCAACGCCTCGAAAAATTCAGCGGAAAGTAGAGGACGGAGTGTCTTAACACTGCCTACCTATCCTAATTTGCCTACGTTGCTATATGCAGGATACAGCGTGAAGCTGATTTAATTAGATTTTTAATTTAATGCCCTATAATAAAAAAAACTTTTTGTTTGGTATGGGGGGAAATCACTGCAGTGTATTGACATAAATTTACCAACTAAAAGTTTAGTTTTTTTTTTACTTTACATTTTCTTTACATGTACTTCGCATAATAATTCGCCAACTATTTTAAGTAAATACTATGTGCTACATTGTGAATTCAACATGCTTTATCTAAATTGATCGTAAAAAAATTAAAATATTCAGGTCAAGTTCTCAATTAGTCTGAACTGTTTCTCATTAGTTTTCAATTTAAAATGTAAAAAGAAATTAATTATATAATTACCGTCATTATTCAACGTTTTTTTTTATTAGGGTAGACGTTTGAGCGTAGAATTTAAAATATTTTAATGCATATTAAAGTAAGTAGAGGGAACCTGGTGTTAAGATACTAAATTGAAGTGTGAAAATTAAAATAATTTAAATATTTCATATAATATAATCATAATCATCCCAAATTCCCGACCGGGGATAGAACCCACAACCATCGTGTTTACAGTCAGACGATATTACTTTTTTAAACATTTTTAAAGTGTTATTCCACACTTAGGAAAGAAAACTTATTTAGAAAACGTATAAAAATTTGAACGTAGCGGGACTCGAACCCGCGCCTCCTGGAAACCGACCAGGACCTGTGGCTTATATTATAGTGGCTTTGCCACGACGGCATCAATATTTAATTTTAATAATAAAGTAGAAATAAAAAAATACTTACATAAAAAAGAATATGGCCACTACAGTAAGCGCTGCGTCGAACAAATAAAAAGCCCCTGGAAATATCTCGATGGTGTGCACGTAAATGAAGCTGGATGTAGGCATGTATATGATTGGTGCTAAAGCTTCCATCACACCCATTATTGAATTGAGTTTCGCTAAAACAATGATAAAAAAAAATTAGCTTCACGCTGTATCCCGCACACAGCAGGGTAGGCAGAGGGAGCCTAGTGTTAAGACACTCCGTTCCCCACTTTCTGCCGAATTCTGGAGGCATTGCGTGTTGAGTGGCAGAACTCAACGCCGCGCTTAACCTCGACACCAGAGCGAAGAAATGGANTCAATGCCGCGCTTTGCCTCGACACCAGAGACACTCTTTTCTCCTATTTTCGAGACATTACGTATTGAGTGGTGGCCGAGTCGAAACTCAACGCGCTATATCTTGTTCGGAGGAAAGTGGGGAGTGGAGGGTAGGCAGAGGGAGCCTAGTATTAAGTTAGGGTCCCCCTGCTTACCCTGCTACATGCGGAATACAGCGTGAACATACATTATGTAAATATATTTTAAATAAATAATAATATGGCATCGTATTTAACCCGGCGGGAGTGTGGTGGGGTGTGATATACCCCTAGGACAGTTCATAACCTATATAATTTTAATTCGCCATGTTACATTTTAGCGGCTTTGTGTAGCTGGAGAGGAAGGATGGACTGATTGCGCCAGCCAGTGCTCGGAATACATGCGTGCAAACGTGTGTGGGGTAAGTCACACCCCGCCACATACTTTGTGTATACATTTTGTGACAATTTTTTTTTTAGCTTTTGCTTTGGTTTTATTTATTTTTGATTTTATTTTTATTTATTTACGATAACTACAGCATATTTAAGCATATTTATTTTTTAGAGCATTCTTCAGATGAAGCAAGCTCTCAACTCTTCACCATGATGATAAAATTGATGAGAGCACTGGAGATGAGAAAAAGCCGAAAATTATTACGCTTTATAACTCGACGAAAGCTGGAGAAGACGTTGTCGACGAACTGAGCACAACTTATGATGTCTCTCGCAATAGCAAACGCTGGCCAATAACGACCATCTTTTATGGACTTTTAAATATGGCAGCTATCAATGCTAACTTTATGTTTCAAGAAAATGCCAATAAAAGGAATAAATCTACAGAATTCCTCCGCAATTTGAGATTGAGTTTGGTTTATACGCATTTACGGTTACAAGGATCAAAAAATATTCCTGTGTACATTCACCAGAAAATTTCTTCTCAAATAAGAGTACTGCTGCGTCCAGTAGCCCAAAATTAAACCGGACAATATACTCGATGTGTAGATTGCCCACACTAGCAAGATCGCAAAACAAAATACGCATGTACTGGATGTGGAAAAGCCACATGCCTACATCATGCAATTTTTTCTCGCAAAAAAAGTACTGATTTTGAATGAAAGTACTAAAGTGTTCCTAAACTATTTTATAATGTTTCATGCTCTTATTTTGTCTAAGATCTCATGTCTTTTTAAGTTTTAAGAGTTTTTTTTGTTTAAATAAGACTTGTTATTTTTTTTTATTTTTTAAATAGAGGTTAATATGTTTGTTACCAAAAACAAGTGCGTTAGATCTCATTATACGAATTAATAACAATAAATTTAATTTACTATATATTTAATTTTTTTACACGTAAATATATACCTAATATAATATATACCATTTATTTTATTTAATTTAATTGAAAAAACTATTTTAAGTGCCGATTTGTTTTCGGGTATGTCTCATCCCGCCACATACTTTAAGTAACTTTTCTTCACCACATTCCCCGCCGGGTTAAAGTTCAGCATTAATTATAGATGTAATAATACTAAGATGTAAAAAGGCCAAATCTTATTTTAAACTATAAAGATCAAAATACAGTATTAAATAAATTAGCCTATAATTTGTACGTAATAAAATGCATCATAGATAAAAATTATACTGCAGTCCAGTTTATAAAGGAAGTAATTAGTAGTTTGTGTAACATAGTAACATAAATCACAGTAACCTAGTATGTACGCTACAATTGCGTAAAGTTACGACTATATAATGTTTTTTCAGCTTTACGCTCTATTCCGCATAGAGTAGGTTAGGCAGACGGTGCTTAGTGTTAAGACACTCCGTTTCCTACTTTCTGTGAATTTTCGAGGCGTTGCGTGTTGGTGGAGCTCAATGCCGCGCTTTTTGACTTGTTAACAGAGAGAAGAAAAGAAAGACGGCCTCAAAATAAAGATGCGGTTGCTCATAAAGAACGTGCTATCTAAAAATACAGAAGAAACAAAGAAATACTTCTAAGCCTGTTGAAGTAACTTATAATTATGTTCTTTTGTTATGTAATTATGTAACTTATAATATTATATATATATATATATATATATATATATATATATATATATATATATATATATATATATATGTATATGTTTATNTTTGACCAGAGAGAAGAAATTAAATTATTATTAAATAAAAAATCATTCTTTAATGTGCATCAAATTTAATCTTTCATACATGAGTAAATAATTGGCTATTTATATTTGCCAATCATTCGGGAGTTACGAGTAACGACCACAAACCTAATCAGTGCCTAGTCTACGCTCCTCAGGCGGGCTGTTGTTGAATGGACTGATGCAGACCGACTTCCTTTCTTTCCTCATAAATAAATCAATGAATTCCTAATAAATAAATCAATGAATTCATTTATTTTAAAACCGCGCACTCGGCTCGGTTTTAGGTCCGTTTTATTCAATGTAGTGCTGAACACTGTCTCGGCTCATATACAGGACTCTCCTCCATGGCTGGTATGCACCGATGGCATAGCATACGCATGAAAACGGCGGTTTTAAACTAATTGTGTCGAAGACCGAGTACATGACTTGCGGGAGCCCAGACTCGAGCACTATCCTTATAGATTCTGAGGCAGCCGTTAACTCAGAAAAGTTCAGGTACTTTGAATCCATTATGCACAAGTCTGGAGGCATCAATCAGATGTCCAGGGCCGGATAAGCGTTGCCTGGGCTAAATTGCGGGAGGTCACTGGTGATATCTGCGATCGCAGAATATCGCCCAATCTCAAGAGGTTGATATATAAGAGCACCATCTGACCGGTTATTTTATATAGCAGCGAATATCAGCCAGCACTATATTGGCACACTTAGGAGCTTCACGTCACGGAAATGACGATGCTGATATGAATGTGCGGCGTAACGCGGTCTAACTGCATACGCAACATATTCATTCGAGGTATTCTTCGAGTCCGTGATGTAGAAAGTAAGCTCCAAGAGCGTCGCCTGAAATGTTATGGCCACTTTCCGCGCTGCCCTAAGAACTATGTCGAATGCAAGTGCCTTATTATCTCTGGACGGCCCAGGAAGCGCTGGTTGGATGTCGGCAGCTTATAAGACCCAATGGACTAACCACCGAGGACGTTAAGGACTATGTAAAATGGAGTAGGTTTAACAGGAAGGCAGATCCCGGCAACATACGCCGGGATTAATGCCAGGAGCAAGATTATAAAGTTACATGTATTGAATTACTTATTTTTTTAGGTTAAATTTTTTTTCGCCATAGCAAGTCAGACAGAAAGAACATAGTGATGACAATCTCCGTTGTTTGCTTTTTAAATCAAGATTAATTGACGAATCTATGCCGTGATTACAAGAATGGGGAATTAAAAATATATTTTCATAAAATATATTCATTACTATCAGTCTGGAAACCCACTACCAACTCATGATATTTATAATTAGATTCCCTTCCACTGCGCTATAATAGCCTCTAGATTAATTTCAAAGATTGTTTTCTATTAAAACAAAACACAATAAGAAAAATGTAAAATGAAGTCACAAGTACATTAGTATTACAGTGTAGAAAAATATCACAATCTTATTTTCTGGCCAGACGGCGTATTCTCTGGGTCTCGTAATCCTATGTAACGACTACTCGAGGATGCCGGGATAGATAAGGCAGACAGTAATTTGGTTTATAAAACCTTTAATGTATAGCAATTTCTTGCCAGGGCTTTTTCTTGGCAGGGAAAATTGTAACTTGTTATATAATTTTTACTATTTTATAATTATTTCTTTTTTACTTAAATAAAAAAAAATGAGGCCATCGTGGAGCCGTAGCACTGAAGGTGTGTGGCGGTAAACGTGAGGGTTGTGCGTTTGATTCCCACTTGGAATGGAATTATTTGATGTCTTCATATTTTTGCTCACGTAACGAGACAAGACGAGGCGTTAAATTCCCCCGGCGCGGCGAAAATTTTTAATAAGTTTTAATTCTGTATTCCTACTGCCTGCCCTGCTATACGTGGGATACACCGTTATTATATTTAAAAATAATAATTAAAAAAAACTTAATCAGTAAATGTGGTTTAACTTAGGAATGGCAAAAAACGAATCGAACGAAAAACGAAAACAAATCTAATCTTCTTTATATTCAACGTTTCGAGAATTCGGCGGAAAGTGGTGAACGAAAGTGTCTTGATGGGAACGGAGTGTCTTAAGTAAGGTTCTCAGGTTCCTTCTGCTTATCCTGCTATATGCCCGATACAAGTGCCCGGGAGTAAAACTAAAAAAGTATACGTTTTTATTATATAAAAATGATGAAACAGATGAAATGAAACGATATGTGAATTTAAGTTTTAAACTGTTTCATCATTTTTTTTAATAAAAATATACAAAAGGATTTTAAATTAGAGTCTTCCTAATATGTATACATAAATAATTTATACACATTACTCCTAAATGCCAAACAACTGTCATTTATAGGAATGGCATCCATTGCAAAAACTATGTATCATAAATTTCTTAACTCGACTAATTATACGTTTACATATATTTAACTTTACCGCAGCTTATTGCGGCTGCAGTTTTTACGCAATTCTAGGCGTAAACTGAGTAAAAACAGTAACGCATCGCAATACATTTCTTAAGAAGTGTATACTACTTTATACTCAAGAAATATACTTGAGACCGTCGTGGCATGTGTGTGGTTTGATTCTCACTTAATGGTGGAGTGAATTATTTTTTATTCATTTCCTTGTTTTGATAACGAGGCAAAGCTCGGCGTTGAGTTCTGCAACTCAAGACGCAATGCCTAGAAAAACAGCCGAAAGTGGGTAACAAAAGTGTCTTGAAGGGAACATAGTGTCGTAATACTAGGCTTTCAGGTTCCCGCTGCCTACATTGCTATATGAGAGAATATATAGTATTAATAATTATACATATATTAATGAAAATAGCTTACCAATTTCTTCTACATCCACTACTTTTGAGGCAAGGGATCTCACAGCAGTTAGTCCAGTAGGGCTGAGGATATTAAAAAGAGGTGCTGAGTAAAACCAGAGCCTAGTCGATGCCAGACCTAGGACTAAACATCCAGCTATCCTACTGATGCCAGCCATTCCACCTATGATGCAATCTTGTACATGTAGCTTCTTACATAGGATTGTTATGCAAAATAGAGTACCTGTGGAAAGAATATTATTATATAGCATAGTATATTAATTGAAACAAAAATTAAAATTAAAATTAAATTAGCTTCACGCTGTATCCCGCACACAGCAGGGTAGGCAGAGGGAACCTAGTGTTAAGACACTCCGTTCCCCACTTTCTGCCGAATTCTGGAGGCATTGCGTGTTGAGTGGCAGAACTCAACGCCGCGCTTAACCTCGACACCAGAGCGAAGAAATGGAAATATAAATTTAAGTAAATATTTCATCTCCTCGAGTGGGGATCGAACCCACAACCAGTCGGTTTTGCAGTCACACCTCGTGCCGCTGCGCCACGACCGGCCTCAAAAGACTTTTTAATTTATATTAAGTTTTTTTTGCCTTCACATTGTATCCCGCATACAGCAGGGTAGGCAGGGGGAACGAAGTGATAAGAAGCTCCATTTCTCGCTCATCGCAAAATATCAATATACTGCGCGTTGGGTGGTGGAAGTCAACGCCGCGGTTTATCTACTAAGTTTTAATATATTAACATGTAAAAGTAAGCAATTGTTATATAACGTATATAACAAAGTTTTATTGAATTATCTCTTGCCATAACATTTTTTTTTATAAGAAATGTTATAATTAAAGGTAATACGATACGTTCAGTATCTTTGCAATAACTGTACCAAAATTCAAATGCGGTTTGCCATTCAGATTGTAAAGATATATCCATTTAATCCTAAAAATAATATTATTAAAAATTGTATTCTCAACTTAATGTTAATTGTATGCATTGGTAAGTGGATGATATTTATCTCAATAATAATCTCAATAATAATTAACCCTTAAGAGCTATAAGGAATTAAATAACCCACTAAGACTATAATGGATGTAAAAACACCTTATTTTTTAAAAAACCTTTAAATTCTTAGAAAACTTTTTTTAAGTTTTTAAGTTTTTTCAGTCATTTTTAAAATTTTTTTTTTCTTCTTCTATTTACAAAGTGTTCTCGTAGAGATAAGGCAGAAGTTCTTTTTAATTGTCAACACTTTGGAGATCATCTTGATGAATGTCTTCTAATAAGTAATCTTTGTTAGTCGGCTCGTCGGCAGTTGCTAGTACAGCTTTAATTATTATATAAATTTTCCTAGATGCTAGTTACTATTAGTATCGTAAACCCATAATCCAAAATAAATCCAAATTATGCATGCTAAATCTCCATTTTCCATGCGTAATTCAATAAAAGTCATAAGAAAGGTCAACATTTACGTTGTTAATTAATAGGGCACTATGAATATTATAGGTGTCGATATACCCGGGAGGCAAGCTTGTTGTAAAATTACGCGTGAGAACGACCACTACCTCCGCACGTCAAAGACTATCGAAAACTCGGAGGATACACAAAGGTGCAAAGCGCTGTGACAAATATTAAAGAGTGTAGCGACTAAAAATCAAATCTATCTGCGTGTTTTTACATATAGTCTTTAAGGGTTAAAACTGTTTTCAATTATGAAATACATTAAATTTTAATTAATGTTGTTTATAAGTCCTTACAGATGTTATAATAGTCGTGGCGCACTAAACAATGTGGCTGACATGGTAAAATTCGGCGTTGAGTTCTGTGATTCGACAATGTTTCAACACAACGTTTCAAATTCCGGGGAAGTAGAGAACGACGAATTTTTAAACTAGGTTTACTCTGCCTATCCTGCTATGCGGAAAAAAGCGTAAATTTTATCAAAACCTGAACCGCTACTAAGTATACCTCTATGATCTTAAAACAAAAAAAATTGTATTGTACATATTTTAAAACGATAATCTTAAAATTTTGAATGTGAGAGCATTCTCATATTGAATGTACGAGAAATCTTGATCTGTCAAAACAAATAAAGAAACAAAAACAGTTTGAGATTTCGAATTAAAATGGTGTAGGTATATCTGACTCCAGTCAGTCAACATTAACAGTAGGAGTGTGGAGTTGTTTATCTGTAAGTTTGTATTTGGAGAAATAGAAATTTAAATCAAAATATTATTTAGTATAAAGATTAACTTAATAATAATAATAATAGGGTACAATTTAGACGATCACCAGAAACATTTTTTTAGGCCCTAAGCCTAAATACCAAATATAATAAATAACTCAAACAAAAATTATTGACTATTTAAAAAGGATCCTAAAGTATATCATATTATGATCCAAAACAAATAAATAAACATTATATTATAATAATTACACACATTGTACAAATATTCTTTTTGTTTCCCAAAACAGATAAATGGTCACCAAATAATATCTTGCAAGAAAACGACGTCACGACGACGTTTGGTTGACGTCATCCAAAATAAATAAATTGTTAATTTGTTGCTCTGTTAATTCCATAATTTGAAATCAAAATAAAACATATTTGCATTTTGCTTTTGATATTTTTATTTTACAGTAATATTAAGAACGTCGTGGTGCAAGGTGGTCAAAAGAGTGTGACCGACCTATTCGGGGGATTGAATTATCATTTATTAATATTTTCATTTCTTCGCACTGACGCCAAGCAAAAATCCTACGTTAAGTTTCGCCACACAATACGCAATGCCTCGAAAACTTCGGCAGAAAGTGGGGAACGAAGTACGGAACATTAACAGTAGCTTCCCTCTGTTTACCTTACTATATGTAGAACACAGCGTGAATACACATACCTATGCTATTTGGCTATATTATCAAATTTAATTAATAAAAGAATAATAAGCATGTGATGTATTAGTAGTTTGGGAAACCCATTATATTATTTGATATTTAAAAAAATGTCTAGGGATCGTTAGCTTTTTTAGCGAAACAAATTAAAACTCGTGCTATAAAATATTAGCTATATCTATTAAGTGACAATATATGATATTTAGTATAAAGTGAATGTTTAAATGTTAATATTTAATAATATTTTAGGAAACGTTATTTGGTTACCATTTATCCATTTTGATAAACGTTTAGATTTTTGTAAATTAGAAAATCTTTTTCAGTTTTCGCTGTATCCTGCACGCAGCAGTGTAGGCAGTAGTAGCAAAATATATTTTTTATAAATACAACTTATGAAGTATTGTATAATACTCCATAACTTGTATTTATAAAAAAATACTATAAAAAATACCGAATGTATATTCGGTATCTTTACAATAACTGTACCATAATTAAATAACGGTTTTCCGTTCAGATTGTAAAAATGCGGCATATATCCAGTTAATCCCAAAAATTATATTATTAAAAGTTTTATTCGCAACTCAATGTTAATTGTATGCATTGGAAAGTGCTGATTTATCTCAATAATAATTAAAACTGTTGCCAATTATAAAATACATTAAATTTAAGTAGAATTTGTTTTTGAGGCCTTACTAGTCCCATTTTAATATAATAAGGCCATCGTGGCGCACTGGATGATGTGGCTCTGGGTAATTTCCCCACCCTGATACGGTATGCGGTTCAGTTCCGCGACTCAACACACGTTTCAAATTCCGGGGAATTGGAAAACGATGAATTTTAACACTAGGTTCACGCTGCTTACCCTGCTGTAAGGAAAAGAATGAACCGCTATTTTAATTAGTCGCTACTTTAAGCATTCATATTTAAAAAAAAATGTTACATCGACACAGAAGTTACTAATAATTGTCATGATGAACATTGTATTATGCTTAAATCAATTAAAATTGATACTTACTGATTAAAATAGAA
The DNA here is from genome assembly GCA_013403705.1 of Heliconius hermathena. Classification (NCBI taxonomy): domain Eukaryota; kingdom Metazoa; phylum Arthropoda; class Insecta; order Lepidoptera; family Nymphalidae; genus Heliconius; species Heliconius hermathena. The sequence continues at coordinate 40,969 of JAAIXJ010000321.1, forward strand.
AATATTTTTATTATTAAATACATGTTATTAGAAAATATTTTTATTAATAAATACCTGACCTACGAATGCTGACATTTCTTTAAAAATTGATAATGCAAATTATTGTGTCTAATCTATTTATATAAATATTTTTCACATATATTCGAATAATCCATACCTACGTCTGTCTGTAATTTCAAAATAACCGTACCTTTCAAACTGCATATAGTTAATTACATGATACAACACACAAACAAACAGTTTTAAAGTTTTGTCAGTTAATTGCATGCATTGGGAAGTATTTAGTCTTCGGAACAACTGAATCAATTTTTATGAGAGCAACATAAAAAAAAATTATCCTAGAATTCTCGCGGATCAGAATTTAGGCTTGAAAAACTGAATTTGTTGTTACCTACCGCCTAACTAGATAGATAATAATTAAATATATTTCTATTAAATATGGCAATTTTTTGCAATTTAGTGCATAACAGACAGATAATCATATTAAAATAATATTTTTTTTAAACACATTTATATAAATATTCGTAAAGTTCAAGCGGCCGACGCTGCGCGGGGCTCTATACATAATTTGATTAAGTGTTAAAGGTGAGGATATTCATATTGAATATACAAGAAATCTTTGGCTGACCAAAAAAAATAAAGAATCAAAAATAGTTTGAGATTTCAAATGAAAAAAATTAAAGTGATATGTAGCTGACTGGAATGTGGGGTTGCTTATCTAAAAATTTGTATAATTGGCACCACACACCCGTATGAGATCCGGACACTACTACATACACCGGAGCTGGGACATAAAATAGCATCACAGACCTACTAATCATATATCGTAGAACGCGAATCGCTTAGTGGTATATATTTTGTCAACGACCAACGCCATACAAGCGTTGCTGTACGTACCGTATACGTATAACAGTTAACAAAAGCCCACCACGTTCAGACACTCCGTTTCCCCCCTTCCGCCGAGTTCTGGAGGCATTGCGTGTTGAGTGGCGGAATTTAGCGCCGCGCTTTGCCTCGACACCAGAGTGGAGAAATGAAAATATTAATGTAAATAAATATTTCACTTCCTCGAGTGGGGATCGAACCCACAACCAGTTAATTTTACAGTCACACTTTGTGCCTCTGCGCCACGACTGGCCTTATAATAGTTTTGGTACGAGTATTTCAGTGCACCATATTTATTGGTACCGTAGTAGTTAAGAATTTGACTCGATGGCTGTTTTCACCATTCACCTACAATATATATATAAAACGACGGTTGCGACACTCGGGCCGCTCAAACATAAATTACTCCGAATCAATATGAATTAAAAATATGTTGATTATATTATTCATAATTAACTATGCCTATTATATGTATTACCATGCATATTTTTATTATTTTATCTATTTATTTTACTATTCATATCTATTTGTAGGTAGTACATACTGTTACAGTATTTGGAGAAATAGAAATGTAAAATCAAAATGTTAAATAAGTATAAAAAAATACTTAGAGTAACCTTAATTATCCCAAAATGGGTGATAAAATGATTAGCGTGTCAAAATCGTTGACAAGAATAATTTTTGCACTAATCTTGAACGCATATCAAATCTTTGCTCATATTTACAACTAACCTACCACACTATCTAACTGCTAAAACTGACATAACGAACTGTGACCCTTACATACTGCGTATATCGCGTGATAACAATAAAAATAAATTAGACAAATAAAGATTGTAAGTAAAGGAATTCGTATTTAAAATTTAGCAAGTCTTTTTTTTAACACGTTAAAGTGTTATTCCACACTTAGGAAAGAAAAATATTTATTTAGAAAACGTATAAAAATTTGAACGTAGCGGAAAACCTGGAGGAAACCGACCAAGTATTTTGGTTATTACAACAAAAAAAAACTAAATTAAATTAATTTATCTTATTTTGTTCAAATGTCCTAGTGTGCTGTAAACACAATGGATATCAGTTTGATTTCCACTCCGGAAAATAAAAATAACTAAATTAATTCCCCTCTCTGGCTCTTACAAGCAAAACTTAGCGTTAAGTTCTGTAACTCAACATGCAACGTTCTCATTTCGAGCGGAGAGTGAGAAACGGATTATCTCAATACTAAGTCCCTTGTACTCTGCTATATGATACAACATGAAGTTGCTAGGCTACAAACACAGCAATAAGTGCAACGTCTGAGTCAAGTTCATAGTGAATATTACATAACGTTGTTAATTTTGTCTTTATTTGTCACCTCAACCAAGCTGACCACGGACTACTGTAAAGTATTCGAAACGTCGGGTTTCCAAAAATGTATAATACTAAATTTAAAATGTGTAATAATCGTGAAAATCAAAGATCTTACAATCCAGATACTACCTCTCTATAATAAGTGTATCATAAAATCTAGTAAAAGATGTACTTAGTACCAAATTACTTACAGACATACATGTTAACTATTGAGGCCAGTCGTGGCACAGGGTCACAAGCGTGCGTCTTATCTCTGCATCATATGATAACGTGACAGATTATGAATTTAATTCCCACTCAAGGAAATGAAATATTTAATTTTTAATCCTCACCTTGGTAACTAGGCTAAGCGCAGCGTTGAATTCCGCCACTTAACACGCAATGCCTCCAGAATTATATACATATATATTACATGAAACAGCGTGAAAAAAAATCCAAAATATCTCGAAATTAATTTAATAAAATATATAGGTATTAATAGATATACATTTATTTTAAAATGTAAGTTATACCACTTTCCTGATGACAGTCAGTATCGATTATTTCATAAATAGAGGTATTAAGTATGTATTTACTTATGAATGAGAGATAATGAGAAGAACGGTTTACTTAAATGCGTAAAAAGTTATCAGATACAAAAAACGAAGGAAGTCTTTTATTTGACCTCTTCGAAGTGCACAAAAATTTAAATAACATTCAATATATTCTGTACAGAAAATATATAACATAAAAATAGATTTTATTTAGTTAAAGTTCTTTACTTATGGCTAATTAAAGATATTATGTGTCGATCTTTAGAATTAAGCCAATCGGATTTGAATCTATATCAATCGTGTGCAGTCGGAGACAATATGTATAAGCATACCTTCATTCAGATCTTGAAATAGTAAATATCTTAGCGTTCAGCCTCACGATTTATTCCGCACAGCAATTAGCCTCATGGCTTATTCCGCAGGTACGCAAAAAGATCGTAGTGTCTATACACTCCGTTCTGAACTTGTGGCCCGAAATCGAGATATTGCGTGAGTCATGGAGCTCAAAACCTTTCTTTGTCTTATTAGAGAGAGGGAAATGAAAATAATTAATTTCTATTGCGAATCAAACTCACTGCCATTCACCTTTAGTGTTAGATCCCATTGCACCACAATAGACTATCAGAACTTAAATTCAATTAAATCGATAAAATCCATACATACCACATAATCCAAGAACAGTGTTAATAGTTCCGTAAATGCTGTATTCCACTTCATTAAAGTTGAACTTTTTTATCGCGTACAAATAGCTTACTTGTGAATCACCTGAAAATAATAATCGGAAATTATTATTGGGACAAATCCTGCTTTGTTTATAAATACAGTAGAAAATCCAAAATAAAATACAATACTTGTTAATTTAAGCATCTGAATATATATTTTTTAAAATAAAATGTTTAAGTATGTTTTTTTAGTTTTACACTGTTCCCCGCACACAGCATGGTATTCAGAGAGAACCTGGGAACCTAGGTGTTGCCACTCCATTCCAATTAAGACACTTTCGTTCGCCACTTTCCGTCTTTAGACACATTGCCTGTTGAGTGGCGGAATTCAACACCGAGCTTTGCCTCGTTTCCAGAGCGTGGAAATAAAAATAATATTTTATAAATTTAATAAAATTTTTAATTTTTCAAAAGAGTATCGAACCCATAACCAGTCGTGTTTACAGTCACACGCTTGTGCCTTTTCGCCACGACTGGCCTCGATTAGTTTGTTAAAATTGTTGAATCTCTAAGACAAAGTTTCAACGCGTCTAAACTCATTACGCACAATCACATTGAAGTCGTATCCGACAAAGTCATCTTTTACTACTTGTACTACTAGCTTTATCGTTTTAGTTTGTGGACTTAGGTCTTAACACACATGAAACTTCTTCGAAAGTGACACACCTATTCTTGAATTAACACAATTTTATTAGGTCGACATGTATGTATGTTACTTTGTAACTGAAATGAAAGTGTAATGTGTAGTATTATAGAGCTAGTCTAGTAATGAAATCAGCTTCACGCTGTATCCCGCACACAGCAGGGTAGGCAGAGGGAACATAGTGTCAACACACTCCCTACTTTCTGCCGAATTCTGAAGGCATTGCGTGTTGAGGGGCAGAACTCAACGCCGCGCTTAGCCTCGACACCAGAGCGAAGAAATGGAAATATAAATTTAAGTAAATATTTCATCTCCTCGAGTGGGGATCGAACCTACAACCAGTCGATTTTACAGTCACACTTTGTGCCCCTGCGCCACGACTGGCCTCTAGTTTAGTCATAGAGGCAACTAATCTATCTCTGAGGCTTACCCCCTACTTGTGATGCAGAGGAAATCGTGTGACTGTAAAACGACAGGTTGTGGGTTCGATTCCCTGTAGAGGAAGTGAAATATTTTATATTTTCATTTCTTCGCTGTGGTGTCGAGGTAAAGCGTGGAGTTGGCTTCCGCCACTCAACATGCAATGTCTCCAGAATTCGGTGGAAAATGGCAACGGAGTGTCTTAACACTAGGTTCACTCTGCATACTCTGCTCTAACGAGATACAGCGTGATGGTATCATTTTTAACCGTCTTCTGTAAGAAAAGGAAGTTATCAATTCGTATTTTTTATGTTCTGAGACATACACTTTTGACTTGGTGAACCGATCTTGATGATTTTTTTTATCTGAAAGCTAGTGCTTCCCGTGTGGTCCCATTGTCAAGCTAAGGGTACAGCAACCGTACTCAATATCGAACTACTAAGCCTTCTTATTTTATTTGGCAACGATAATTACTTTTCTTTAATAAAATCAAAGTACGGTTTACTTTACGTAAAATTATTTATTACTTTTAAGTTCGTTGTTTGAAGTCGGTTTTTTTTTGTTAAAAATTAATTTATATTTATTTCAATAATCATCAATGGAAACACAACTATCATAGTGGTACACCGCGCTCTCGTCCTATCTCTTCCTAGTAGTATAGAATAAATAAAAAAGAGAGTGAAACAGATAACAGAAATTTTGACACTTCTGTGTTGGCATCGTACTCAACCACACGACACACCTAGCAGATATTTTATACGTATTTTACATATTTGTAACTTAAAATCCAGTTTTATCCCATTCCCGTAGGAGTTTTACGTAATGGCCTACACTTCCCAGGAACCCTACATGCTTATCTCCAAGTCTAATAGTCTTGTCTGTGTGTTATCTATCAGTCATTTAGAAATGGGTGAGTTTTACAGATAATTACTTTTTACATTTGCTGATTCACAGATTTTTTTCTCTATATATCTTTCTCTATATCTTTTTTATATATTTAATTATGTTGAATATTGAATAATACTATTTCAGATTATTTTAAACTTATATTATGAAAATTCGAAATTTTGGATACTTTCCGTTCAGTTGACTGGTGAAAGTGGTTTAAATTTTTTGGTCAAATTTGGTCATGTAGTAGTATCGATACCTAAACTAAAGGAATAAATTTACGTTTATATAAGCTGCAAAAACACATTTCACATTTCAGCTTCACGCTGTATCCCGCATGTAGCAGAGTAGGCAGAGGAAGCGTAGTGTTAAGACACTCCTCTCCCTACTTTCCGCTAAATTCTGGAGGTATTACGGGTTGAGTGGCGGAACCCAACGCCGCACTTTCCCTTGGTATCAGAGCCAAGAAATGAAAATATTCAATATTTTATTTCCTCAGGTGGGACTCGAACCTACAACTTGTCGCGTTTGCAGTCTCACATTTTTGCCCCTTATGCAACATGCGCCACGTGCAACTGGACTCATTAAATCATCATTTAATATGATGATACGATGATGACGATAATTTTACAAATTAATATTTGATTTGAATAACAAATTCATTGTTTTCATTGCCTCTAAAGTTAAATATATTTAGAAGATTATAGAGTTTTCTTATAATAGTTATAGAAGGCACAAATTATATTCAACACTAGCGACCGGCTCGCAGCTTCGCCCGCTTATACCACAGAATTATTTACTTAACACACTGAATTATGTTCGTTAATGTAGAATAATATATAGAATATATTATTCTACATTATATCATAAAAACAGGTTTAAACAGTGCATATGAAGGAATCCTCCTGTAGTATAACTATTTTCAATTACTATCAACATTACAATCTCAGTACTATGTGGTATTATAGTGTAATTTTGAACATTTTGAATATTTTCCCGCCATTATGATGAAAAACATAGACTATTTTTTAATTTGAAAAAATAATTTATTAACTATAAGAGAACATTGGTAGTTTTTCAAAAGGTATAAGAATTAAGCGAGTGTTGTAATAACTATTGGTATTTATTAACCAAAAAAATACTATAAAGATCAAATATGCTCAATTATACAGAGTTTTTTTGTCAGCACCATTTTAAATGAAACCACAGTTTTAAGTACTCTATAAAAAACCCAATAATAAAAAAGTTATTTTTTCAAACAAAATAAATAATAATATTTTCATTTCGCACATCAGTCACACATTATACGCAATATCTTAACACTAAGTTGCCCTGCTAAAGGCGGGATAAAGCGTGGATCTGGTTTTAACTTTGTGTGAACCGATTAAAATAAAGTCCAGTCCAGTTGAGGCCAGTCGTGGCGCAGCGGCACGAAGTGTGACTGTAAAACCGACTGGTTGTGGGTTCGATCCCTACTCGAGGAGATGAAATATTTACTTAAATTTATATTTCCATTTCGTCGCTCTGGTGTCGAGGTTAAGCACGGCGTTGAGTTCTGCCACTCAACACGCAATGCCTCCAGAATTTGGCAGAAAGTGGAGAATAGGGTGTCTTAACACTAGGTTCCCTCTGCTTACTCTGCTGCGAGAAGTTGATTTCATTTTTTTATTTTTTTATTATTAAGCAAATATCATTGTGACATTGCTTACAATGTTACACGAGAAATAAATAGTAATTACTCCCAAAAAATACTTTCGTTAAGCGTGTGAATGGAACTGAAGCGACAAACGACTTTCACGTCATAAATTAAGATAAGAAAAAACACCGGATAAGCACGATTCGGGCTGGCTCACCGAGAGTTCCGTACAAAAATTGGAGGTCTCGAGGAGGTCTTTTCTGCTTAATTCAAGCTTGGCTTAGCCAGAGCCCTTTCATTTAATACCTCACTTTAACTAGCGACATTAATACCAAAACTTGTCCCCTTTTAAGGCTATTGTTTTTTTAGAATTTAACCACAAACGTACAATTTTTTCCTGAACTAGTAGGTACTACCTATATCTATAGGTAGAATTATGAAATTTGGCAGCTAGTATCTACTACCTGCCAAATTTCATAATTCTAGGTCAACCGGAAGTATCCTATTAATTTTGTTTCCCTTTATAGTGTCCAAATACGCGTTGTTTTGCGACATAAACGGCCATATCTTTTTATTAAGTAAATGTAGAAATACATTTTTTTAGGAAATTATGGGGATCTGCGTATATGATTTGAATTATTTTAATTCTCGATATCTCCAAGTGTACCTGAGATAAAGGCTCTTGAGAGACAGACAGACAGGTAAGAAAGTAATCTTATACGGGTTCTTTTTTTCCTTGAAAGGTACAGAACCCTAATTAAACAAAACGATACAAATTTGAAGTGTATTTTTATACATAGCATCTACTTATCGTCAAGGACATTTAAATTGTTTTACAGTAAAAATAAATTTAAATACCCATATACTCGTATATATAACTATATGTATAGGAATAAAGGATAAATTAATTGTGTCGATTTATTTAAACTTCATACAGGATATGTATAATAGATATCCTGTAATATAATTGTAGAATTATATTACTTATTTATTTTGTGGCCTTCGTGGCACAAGGGCACAAGGTTGTGACTGGGAAAGAATTATTATTTATTAATATTTTCATTTCTTCGCTGTGGCACCAAGGCAAAAGCCAGACGTTGACTTCCGTCACTTAACACGCAATGCCATGAAAAAATTGGCGGAATATGGGAAACAGAGCGTCTTAACATTAGGTTCCCTCTTCCTACCCTACTGTATGCGAAAAAAAAATGCGTAAAGCTGATTTATTTAACTTATTTTAAAGAACAACTGCTGAGTTTCTTGCTGAATATTCCCAGCAGAACTACCTTCAGAACCGGCGGTAGCGTTCACGCGTGTTCACTTAATATTTTAATTTTGAATTGGTAATTTACTGACCATTTTTAAACTAAGCCTAAATAGTGTTTTAGTATATTTAACATGTGCTATACCCATTTAATGATGTATCAGATACGTCTATGTCACGACAGGTTAAAATAATAAATAAAAAACAAAGTTGTGTATTAGTTTGTTTTTTTTATATCTTTATCTTCTTGTGTATTTATGATATATTATCCATCTGTTATTCATCTTACCTTGACATTTTGTTAAATTATTAGATATCATTATAAAATATATGATATTATTAAACGTTTATTTATTATGTTATATTTACTTTATTATCTTGTGTGACTGTATAAACGTCTGTTTGTGGGTTCGATCCTCGCTCGAGGAAATAAAATATTTACTTAAATTTATATTTTCATTTCTTTGGAGTCGAGAAGAGTTGCGGGATACAGCGTGAAGCTAATCAAACGTTTAAATTTTGTAATTAATTCGAGAAATATTGTTAAAAATATTATATGTGGTAATTCTTTTTTTTAATCTTGTTTTACCTTCATGCTGCATTCCGCATGTAGGCAGAGTAGATAGAGGCAGGTTACTGTTAAAATATTCCGCTCCCCACTTTCCACCGAATTCTGGAGGCGTTGTGAGTTAAGTAGCGGATCTCAACGCCGCGCTATACCACGACTCCGAGAGCGAAGAAATGATTTTTTTTTATTTCTACGAGTGGGGATCGAACCCACAACCTATCGAGTTTACAGTTACACGTTTATGTCCCTGTCCTACGACTGACCTCATGTGGTATGTATGTTATATTATTGATTGATCGATCAAACAATTTGGATGCACCAGTTTTAGTGCACAAATATTTACAGCCCTCAAGTATGTTCTAGTATTAGTACACAAGCAGTCAGAGAACCTAAGGACGAAGGAATACGGAAGAGTGGAGCCTTTATAAATACCGCTAATGCTGTCGAATTTGTACGATTCCTAACACTGGCGATAGGCGATATACGACGTTAAGCTCCGCCTTTTCTTTTATGCCAAAAAGTGGAGCTTATTTTTTTAACAAATTTTGTTTTAGTTTCAAGCTGTGTTTCGCATATGGCAGAGTCAAATGAAACGTTAATAGAGTTTCGTTCACCAACTAAATTTCAAGACATTGATTGTTGAGTAGTGGAGCTCAAAATCGACCTTTATCTCATTACCAGAGAGAGGGAATGAAGAAAAAATCTTCCAAGTGAGAATCGAACCACCACACCACACCGTTGTGTTTACAATCACAGGCTATGCCACTGCGTTACGACGGTCTCAATTATTGAAATATTTTTTGTAGTATACCTACTTAGCCGTGATTACAAGTTGATCAACAAGACCTTGTATTTTATTCTGCGTACAGGAATGAAAGTATAGGCTGCTATATAACCAGTTCTTTACTAGCTGTCTATTTTAATATTTGGTATTTTTAATGAGTTAGCTAACTGTTTTTCGATTATTGTGGATTCAAATACAAATTAAACAATTTACGACTTATATTTATACAATTTTTAGCCCAGTCAAAAAAAATATTGAATTAGAACAAAGAAATATCTGAAAATTCCTCTGTAAATGTAATAAACAAAGAGAATAAAACCCGATCAGTAAAAAATACGGAAATTGGGGAGCGGAGTGACTTAAAACTAGGGATAGGGAGCCTCTGCCAACCCTGCTATATACGGAATACAGCGTGGATTTATAAAAAAAATACTTACTCCCTAGTAAAACACCATCAGTATATAGTAATACCGACTCAAGTAAGCTCGAAAACCACCAACTTTACCACCCTCAAAGAACAATCTATATATAAAACATGGACATGTACTTGACTGACTGAGGTAAGACGCACGCACAGCTACCGCTGATGGTAGAAACGTGAAACTTGGACAGATGTTTATTTTCATAATCTGGATATCCACTAAGAAGGGAATTTGAAAAATTTTAACCCTTTGAAATTGATGAAATAGGGGTTGAAAGTTTGTATGGAAAAAAATTTAAATAGGCACCGATTTAAATTCATATTGCTAAAAATATTTTATTCAACACGTGTTTCGTGGTTTTTTTAGAAACCACCCCTAAGGGTGGTAATACGCGGGCAAAGCTGCGCGTGCCCACTAGTAAAGAATATTGTCTGATCACATTGACATTTAAAAACAAAACTTCGCTCACAAGAAAGGTATTAAAATAAAAATAATTCAATCTCATTCCACATACATGTTCATTTGTACTGGTATTGTACCAAAATGGCAAAATGAAATAAGAATATATTTTTAGTATTTCTTCCTTATTTTTGGTCCTTTTTATAATCTGACTCTTGTTTAACTAAAAGTGTGATGGTTGTCGGTTTGATACCCACTAACAGAAATTAATTATTTTAATTTTTTTGTTCTATTATTATAGAATAAGATGCGGCGTTGAATTCCGCTTCTCAACATGCAATGTCTCGAATTCGAGCACAATTTAAAGGACGGAATACGGTATAAACTAGATTATCTTTTTTTAACTCGAGGTTAATTCTATTTGTCCTACTTTGCTTTGCCTTTACAGTGAGCTGAGTAGACAAGAGTGGAAATGTCATCAGCGACAAAGGTGTCCGACAAGGGTGTCTGCGGGATTCGAACCAAGGCTTGCAGCCGTCGATCGGGCTGATACATTAGGTTCCCTCTACCCACCCTTTTGTACAAAGTTACAGTGTGAAGTATACAGTTAAGGAGCTACTGACCCAGTTAGTACGAAACCGTGAAGGTTGTAATTTTTTAATTCAATTCCAATATGGGGAATTATTTCTATTTACAATAACATCAATATTTTTTTCAATTTTCTTTCATTTTACGATGGTAAATGTTTTATTCGCGGATATCTCTTTTGAAGTTTTGAAATTTGAAATAAAAACGAATAGACATATATACCTACTATAATAACCTTATAAGTTAGAACACAAATACTTATAATTCTTTTTGGTACAATATATTTAACTTATCAATTCTTATGAGGCCAGTCGTGGCGCAGCGGCACGAGGTGTGACTGCAAAACCGACTGGTTGTGGGTTCGATCCGCACTCGAGGAGATGAAATATTTACTTAAACTTATATTTCCATTTCTTCGCTCTGGTGTCGAGGTTAAGCGCGGCGTTGAGTTCTGCCACTCAACACGCAATGCCTTCAGAATTCGGCAGAAAGTAGGGAACGGAGTGTCTTAACACTAGGTTCCCTCTGCCTACCCTGCTGTGTGCGGGATACAGCGTGAAGCTGATTTATTTTATTTTTATTTATCAATTCTTATCGCGGAACTTGCATCATTGATAGTCTCCACGACCAGATTCATAATTAAAAGCTAATTGACGGCAATATATGACCAAGTAACTGGTTGGTATTTATTAAGCAACATGCCTATATTGCCCTATGTCGTTGTCGACGGATGCTAAAGTTAATAAAGAAAGAAAATATTTTTCACGCTATATCCCGCACTCTGCAGGGTAGGCAGAGGGATCCTAGTGTTAAGACACTCCGTTCCCCATTTTCCGCCGAATTTTACTCGGCATTGTGTGTTGAGTGGCAGAACTCAAGGGCGTGATTTTCGCTTTGGTGCCAAAGCGAAGAAATAATAATGTAAGTTTAAATAAATATTTCATTTCCTCGAGTGGGGATCGAACCACAATCGACGCGTTGCAATCACACCCTTGTGCCCCCGCGCCACGACGGCCTCATTTAACTTAATTATTTCCTATAATGTATTTAATTAGAAATAAACAAACAAGTTCAATAAATATTAGTGTTATTAACAATTGTCATTTACAGTGAGGCCAGTCGTGGCGCAGGGGCACAAAGTGTGACTGTAAAACCGACTGGTTGTGGGTTCGATCCCCACTCGAGGAAGTGAAATATTTATTTATATTTTCACTTCTTCGCTCTGGCAAAGCGCGGCGCTGAGTTCCACCACTCAATACGCAATGCCTCCAAAAGTCGGCGGAAAGTGGAGAACGGAGTGTCTTAACACTAGGATCCCTCTGTCTAACCTACTGTGTGCGGGATACAGTGAAGTGAAGCTGGTGTTATTTAAAGTAAATAAAAATAATATTTGATTATTATAATATATAATTTTGATGATAATATCAATTATTGAGAAGAACGCATCTTAACAATATTAAAGTTAATGATGTTGATATACATCAATTAAGTATAATTACGATTAGAAGTTAACTAGATCGCTAGAACTGTTGTTTTTTGTTTTTATGTTCGAAGACAGTCGACGGTCAAACGATTAACGACTACCGCATTCCTCATTGTATTATGATTAGTCATTAAGAAAAATAAATTAATCAGCTTCACGCTGAATCTCGCACAAAGCAGGGTTGGCAGAGGGAACCTAGTGTTAAGACACTCCGTTCCCCACTTTCTGCTGAATTCCGGAGGCATTGCGTGTTGAGTGGCAGAACTCAACGCCGCGCTTAGCCTCGACACCAGAGCGAAGAAATGGAAATATAAATTTAAGTAAATATTTCATCTCCTCGAGAGGGGATCGAACCCACAACCAGTCGGTTTTATAGTCACACTTCGTGCCGCTGCGCCACGACTGGCCTCATTTTCAGGCCTTTTGATTAAAAATAAATTAATTATATTAAATAAGATATGTTATTTAAATAAATCGATATATAATTAATTAAAATTAAATTTTAATTATTATATATTTTTTTAATTAGACCAAATCAATGTTAACTGTACTAAGATAAGCTACTAATCTTATTTAGATTAGTAGCTTACCACAGGTACTATTACTATTAAAAACAGTAAGTTTTTAGCTAATTAAATTCTTAATTAATTCTTAATTAATATTATAATGAATTATTAATACAATTTTTAAATTAAATACGTGTAATTAAAATGACAACTTGTATAAATAAATCCTATAAAATACGTCTAGTATTTTTCTTTAAGAGAATACATAGAATCGATATCTATAATATAGTGAGGCCAGGCGTGGCGCAGGGCACAAAGTGTGACTATAAACACATCTGGTAGTGGGTTCGATCCCCACACTAGGCAATGTGAAATATTGATTTAAATTTATATTTGCATTTTTTCGCTCTGGTGTAAAATTCTCTGTAAATTAGGCTCTCTCCGACGTCTTCGCTCTGTTTTACCTATTCCCACCAAAGTTATGTTAGCAAATTCTCTTCTTCTCTCAATTCTCGACTATGCGGACGCAAGCTATCCTAACTTAACCGAGGACTATCTAAACAAACTTGAGCGACTTCAAAATCTTGCTATTCGGTTCGTATTTAACTTACGCAAGTATGACCATGTATCCGAATTTCGATTGAAGCTCAAGTGGCTCCCTATCCGTTGTCGCCGGAATCTACGTATACTTTCAATTCTGTACTGTGTGTTATTTACCCATAAGTCTCCGCCGTATTTAAGGGAAATGTTTGAATTTTTAGGAGCGCATACAAGTAGGTTGAGATCTACTGAGAATCTCACTTTAAGAATGCCTACATACACTAGTAAATTTTATGAGAATTCGTTTGTGGTACGAGCGATAAATCTTTGGAACGCCTTGCCACTGCCTATTAGACGTTCCAAATCTTTACGTATATTTAAAAAATCTGTTAAAGAATTTTATTTTAAGACCTGTTCTTTATGAAGACATTTACTTATTCCATTTACTTAATATATTCGTAATTATATGACATCAATATATATTATATAGAATTATGTATTAGTATATTATATTACCTTATATATTGCACTATAATATAAATATTTGTGTATTAAGTTTATGTATTAGGATAGAATATTATTTAGGTATGTATGTTTATTTACACCACCCACTATATATTTTTAATTTTATATCTCCTAACCTAAAGGTTGTCTGGAAGAAATCGCTAATTAGCGATAAGACCGCCTTTTTTTGCTTCACACTATTATGTGCATTTACTAAATGTAAGTTGTGGCTTTGCTTGCTTTGTATTTGTGGTGTACAATAAAGTATATTTAAATATAAATAAATAAATAAAGGCAAACCGCGGCAACACGCAATGCTTCCAAAATTCGGCGGACAGAGGGGACCCCAGTGCCTTAACACTATGTTTCCTCTGTCTACTCTAATATGGGAGGGATACATATATACTATAAATATAAGTATAAAAAAAATAACAAATGCTTATAAAAAATGCAAAACAATACCACCATACAGTCAAATTAAGAAACTCCTAATTTTTAAAGTAAGTTAAAAAGGTGAATGAAATCATAAAAAATATAGAATTTCTTACAAGAAAGGTAGGTACGTATGAATTAAAATAACTGGATATGTCACACCGGCTATAGTTTCAGTTTCAAATTTCTATAGTGCAATATGCACAATACTGTACTAAGCGTACAGTATATCAGCTGTAATATTCTAGTATCAAATACATAGTCAACGTAAATTAGTCTCTTTTTAGGGTTCCGTACCTAAAAAGATAAATATGAAAATAGGATCACCGTTTTGTTCGTCTGTCGTTCTATCAAGACGATGTATCTCGAGACCGCGTGGAGGTATCAAGCTTCTAAGTCAACGTAATCAAACCATATAAGAACCATTTAAGCATCGATTTTGCTATATTTTGTGTGAAATTCTCCACTTATTCAAAATTTATATGATACTTCCCGTGGACATACATTTATGAAATCTGGTACAAAAGCCTCGGTAGGCAAGTCCAAGTCGCACTTGACCGGTATTTCTTACGTAATTACGTGAGAAAGTTACGAGGAAGAATTATAATGACACGTAATTCTTTATTTGATACGTCAATTTTTTTGAGGCCAGTCGTAGCGCAGTGGCACAAACTGTGACTGTAAAATCGACTGGTTGTGGGTGCGATCCCCACTCGAGGAAATGAAATATTTATTTATATTCTCATTTCTTCGCTTCGGTGTCGAGGCAAAGCGCGGCGTTGAGTTCCGCCACTCAACATGCAATACCTCTAGAACTCGGCGAAAAGTGGGAAACGGTGTGTCTTAACACTAAGTTCCCTCTGTCCACTCTGCTGTGTGCGGGATACAGCGTGAATCTGATTTAATTATTTTTAGCTTCACACTGTACACAGTAGCAGTGTAAGCAGAAAGAGAGATGATCCAAACCACAATTATCATGTTTACAGTACAGTACAGTTAACGAACTGCGAAAAAGTTTTTTTTTCTTATCTTTACTAAGATTGTATTTTTCTACATAGAAAATATTATTAAATTCTGTAAATTAATTACTATTTGTGTAAAGTAAATTAAATCCATGGCCATATTTTAAAATATCCATATTTAAATTCTATGGAAGTACTAATTACACAACTACGAAGTCGCATTATTATTCAAGGTTTTCAGCAAAAGCAAAAATATTTAGTGATAAAAAGAACGCTTACCCCATCCATTGATTCTGTTTCATTGTGTTTAATAAATTATAAGATAATTAAATTGTGAATATTAACTACTTAGTTGTTAATAATAATTTACTATTCATAGATTTAAATTTAATATTCATAGAAAAAATATATTTATTTATTAAATTTTAGTGTTCATTATTAAGTTAAATGATTTCGTTGAAAGTAACACAAATGTAATATTTTACAAAAAAAATAAATAACAAAGACAAACAGAACATGAACGACCAACTTTTTTATTTACTGAAGGAAATTTAATTTAAAATGTTCTTATTTGTCTTTATTTTTTATCTTTATAAAGAATTTCATCAATTTAAAAAAAAATCTTGCTTATGTAACTATTTAATAATCAATGAATTATTTAAGCAATTTCAAATTTAAATTCAGTAATTAACTTTTTATTGCTTTTTAATCTAATCTAATGAGGCCAGTCGTGGCGCAGGGACACAAAGTGCTGTAAAATCGACTGGTTGTGGGTTCGATCCCCATTCGAGGAAATGAAATATTTATTTAAATTTATATCCATTTCTTCAATCTGGTATCGAGGCAAAGCGCGGTGTTGAGTTCTGCCACTCAACACGCAATGCCTCCAAAATTCAGCAGAAGGTGGGGAACGGAGTGTCTTAACACTAGATTCCCTCTGCCTACCCTACTGTGTGCGGGATACAGCGTGAAGCTGATTTTTATTTTAATCTAATTATGTAGGTCAGTCAGACTACTATGTTAGTTTCTTAGCTATAACTATAGTATAGTATCTCGAACAACCGACGTAGCGTGATAAAATTATGTTTTACCTCAATCATTTGAGTGTAACGGCCTAAATCCAATCATACATAATATCAGTATATTCTGATTTTAATGAGAAATAAGAATCTTGAGAACTAAATCGTTTACATTCAATTAGTTTTTTTTTTATTGTTTTTTAATCGCCTGTTAACTGTTTTATTGTATTTGCATTAAATATAATTCTAGTTATAGTATTGAATAGATTATTGACATATTTTTTGATTTCGATCATACTTTTGTTATTAATTTATACATTATTTTTAGAAGCGGAGAGAAGTTTAGTGCAAAATAACTCTGTTTGAGGTAAATTAACATCAAACTTATAATAAGTACCTGTTATTTTTAAGCATATTATGTATTATATATGATTATAGGCAATATTAGGAAAATCTTAAACATGATCAAATTCGTAAGATTCACCAATTTTTCCTTTATTATACAAAAAATGGAAAACAATTATATTTCGTTTAATAATTGGATTTTTTATATTTTGTTGAAGTAACTTTATTTGAATAAAAAAATATATATATTTCTCGAACATTTAATCCGGTTCGCAAACTAATCGCGGGTCTTTGACCGTAGCGCAAACAGACATTAGTCACATACGTCATTATATGATAATTATATTTACGCGAAATTTCGGTCTCATCTTAAATAACTGTATGTGATATTAGAACACGAAATGTTAGGGCTTTATCTCGATAGGGTCGATTGACCTTACTCAAGAACTGTAAAATTTATGACTAATAATATATAAAAATCAAATTAAATCAGTTAGTTACACGCTGTCTCACGCACACAGCAGGGTAGGCAACGGGAATCTAGTGTTAAGACACTCCGTTCTTCACTTTCAGACGAATTCTATGTAACTGAGTACCTTGGTGCCAATTAACAAATGAATTAAAATAAATATTATTTACTTTGTTTGTAATGTATCACTTACCATACAACGGTCCCACCATAAGGATGTATAGCAAGATAATTGACAATATCTCATTTCTCAGACCAAACGCACGTGGTCTCACCACAACCAAAATGGTCTTGGCCACCAATCCAAAAACATCATTAAGTACATTTCTAAGATTACTTTCTTGATTCACTATAGTCCTATTATCATCAGAAGGCAACACGTCTTCCAATCTTAAGAGTCCAAATAAAAATGTAACACTATACAAAACAATTAACACCGAAAACACACCATAGTAGCCAATCGCCTTTAATATTATACCACTCAAAGCAGTTCCCGAAGGTGTTCCCAAACTGACACAAATTGTTACTAGTCCCAAACGAAACGTCCTGCTCTCGACTGTAGTCCGGTCTGCCATAAAACTATACATTCCCATAAAAATTATAATATAGCTACCACTGAATGCTGCTGGTAAAGCTTCTATTAGTGCCGTATCCACCAACGATAATTCGTAGAAATAATAAGTTGCAAATATTAGACCGATATTCGCGATTATTTCTCCAATAAATGGTATTAGAATAAATATTTTTCTTTTCTTTGTACGATCGCTCCAAGCGCCTATAAAAAGCACCGCCACAGCAGGTATACTGGTCTGCAAAGGAAACTTCCAGGCCATAACACTAGCCACCAAGGACTGCACCTGGTTCACTTCGTTCTGAAGTCCAGTGGTATTCCTATCTCTAATACGATCACATATCTCATCACCGAATTGAAAATGAACGCGGCAAGATTTTTCTAAATGCATATTTTGCACGGCCAACGACGACAACGCCGTACAGAACATGTAAACAAAAAGACATGGCTCAACTGTCGTTTCACTTAAACAATATTTGATATGTTTCAATGCACTTTTATATTTTTCGCGCCACGTTTTCTTCTCCTCGTCGTACGTGAGACGTATGTTTGATTTGGTAAGATCGTTGGAACTGACGTTGACGGTGCTAGCACTAGCACTCATGTTGCGGTAAAAGTGAGAGTTGGTAAAAGTGTTCACTTTGTTATTTGAAGCACGGAGTGGCGGCATGCGGCGGCGTTCGATACCGACTACTTAATCTCTGACTGCCGTTTCCAAAAACCCTGTGTTATTGTCGAGTCGTAGAACCGATCGCGATGAGAGAGCGCTCGGGCGCTCGCATCTCTGTTACTGCGATAACAGGGTCTAAGTCTACACGAACGACCCTTTTTAATAACGTAGCCTATTATCTTGAGCACCTTGAGTTACGCGTCGTATAAAATTGTTTCGTTCGACTCGAGCCAAAGATCGGACAGGTGTGGATGTTTGAACAACAGCAAATATTTGCACGTTACCGTTTATGGGCGGTGTTTCAAAATGTCATCCAATAAAGTGAATATCGATGACCTCGGATTAAATGGCTCGTAAAAATGTTTATATACGTATATATTTTATATATGTATGTGTTTTATGTATATATTATTATTTTATCTTATTGAAGCATCATGTTTTTATTTTTAACAGCCAGTGGCGAAGGGGCACACAGTGTGACTGTAAAACCGACTGGTTGTGGGTTCGATCCCCACTCGAGGATATGAAATATTTACTTAAATTTATATTTCCATTTCTTCCGAGTTGAGTTCTGCCACTCAACACGCCTCCAGAATCCGGCAGAAAGTGCGGAACGGAGTGTCTTAACACTAGGTTCCCTCTGCCTATCCTATGTGTGCGGAATACAGCGTGAAGCTGATGTTTTTATTTTATTATTTTCTGTTGTTTCGATTTTTAGCTGGTGTATCCCGCACACAGCTGAATAGACAAAGAGGGAACTTAGTGTTCAGACACTCGCCATTTTCCGCGGTATTCGAATTCAACGCCGCGCTTTGCTTTAACGTCAGAGCAAAATATTAAATATTATATTTTTCTTGTGTGGGAATCGAACCCAAAACCTGTTGCGTTTACAGATACACGCTTGTGCCCCTGCACCACGAGAACACGATTATTGTATTGTTTTCACAAGATTTTTATATTCTAGATATAATATTGTACACTTAGATAGTAATATTTACAAGTTGTATCATCTTGACTCTGCATTCAAACTATTTATATAGTTTAAAGAATATTCACATGTTTTTTATTTACTTATATGACTACTGGATTTTTTTTGCTGATATTTTATTTCTATAAAAACAATTGTTTATTTTTTCTTGATGCCTATGAACTCGTGGTAAATTTCTTTGTTTATAGATAATAATATATTCATTTAATTAACAAAATATTACCATGTATATAAATGTAAATATGTATATAAGATCTTTTTTTATCAAAATATACCTTTAAACTTTTCATTACTTATAAACATATCGATTGACTCTTAAAAGAATGTTTAATTGTTTGTTATCGTTTAAAAACAATTACATTATATGAAGATAATTACAATTTAAAGTATAGAACAAGAACATATAACGATTTTTAAATATATTGAAAACTGGCTATTTATATAATTTAATACCAAAAAAGCGACTAATTTCTTTGTTTAATTATATTTTTTAGTAATCTCGCTACATTTTCTTTAACTTCTATCAACTTACATATATATTAATACTTACCCACCTCTTTTTAATGATCAATTGTTCAAATAAAATGTTCTTCATTTTATTAGTCTCCCAGTTTAAATGAATACTATTAGTGTTATTTTTTTTGTTTCAAAAGAATTAATTCTTTTAATATTTTACTTACACTCGAATACTAATCAAATTTCTTAACAATTTTATTTTTACCTACCTATCTGTGGTTAAAAATTTTAGAACACAATAAAAACAAAATAGTTTTGCAGAAAATATATAATGTATACTCGTATATTACTAAAAAAACATAATTGTAGTAAATTTTTATTATTAATATTCACAAAATTTTAAACTTGTACTATAAATTAAGCGCCTTACGTTACATAATATCACTTTTGTACAAATATAGTTTCATACAATATATAAATATTGCTGTGAAATTGTACTAGGCGGTTCCTTATACATATAATTATTTAAAATATACTTTTCTACTGGGATATCTTAATTATTTTTTACTAATAAAACTTTAAAACTGAATTTCAAGAATTAATTGCTAAAATTTGAAATGGAGCCTGACACAAAGTAGTAGAGAATGTATACAGAATTGCCAATCATTGCCAAAAATAAATTTAGTAAATTTCTCAACAAAAAAAAACTATAAATTATTCAAAAACCATTTACAAAATCAAAAACATCTATCAGCATTAATCCATCAGAGTCAGGATTTAAAATCGGCTTTGGTTTCGTTATAGATCCCTTTTGAATGATCTACTGGGTGGAAGCCACTGTCGTACAGCTAAGTGATGAAGTGAAGTGAAGATGGGCAACTATCATGTTAATAGGACGGACACAATTTTCATCATCATCAATCAAGTCATCACAGAATTTTTTCGTGTCTTTTAGCCAACGTTGTTGACTATTTCAGCGAAAATCCACAAATATTCAACCTTTAAATCTCTACTTACTGGGATTTGTGTTTTCTTTTGAATATTGGAGCATATTTTTCGTACCATGAGAAGTTTCAATCGCAATTTTAATTTTTTCTCTAAAGTAACAAGTTTTAGAATATTTTTGTTTTATAATTAACTTAGCGTTAGAGTTTGTAAACATATTAAAGAAGGCATGGGCTGTGATTCGTCATTATAGGACTAAGGAATTGATTTTTCTTGGGTAAGATCAAAAAAATCTGGGAACCTAGAATTTAAATGAATTTCACATATTATATTTTATTGTATATGATATCATAATTTTTATTACCTTACGAAATAAATTAATAAAATCTTTATGTTCAACAAAGCTTATGTTTTATTACAATCATTACTCGAAGGTTATGTCGTCTTATCATTCTACAATTGTTTGAAAGTGTTTTTTTTTTGGGGATGCAAGTATTTTGTTAATCACCACTTGAGGAAATAAATAATAATCAGCTTCACACTGTAACCCGTACACAGCAGGGTAAGCAGAGGGAACCTAGTGTTGAGATATTCCGTTCCCCACTTCCCACCGAATTTTGGAGGCATTGCGTGTTGAGTGGCGGAACTCTATGCCGTGCTTTATACTCGAGAAAATGAAATATTTATTTAAATTTATATTTTTTTTTCTCTGCTCTGGTGTCAAAGCAAATCGCGGCGTTAATATCTGCCGCTCAATACGCAATGCTTCCAGAATTCGACGGAAAGTGAGGAACGGAGTGCCTTACATAACACTATCCCTCCCTCTGCCTATCTTGCTGTGTGCGAGATACGGTGCGAAATTAAAAAAAGATATATTATACTACGTACATCATTGTGGACACTTACAATCATATCTTTGTCATAATCAGTCAGGGAAATTAATAATTAATACTGTTTCAAATTTTAACATCTCGAGTTTCATAGGTAAGAACTAAACGGTGTATCAACACTATATTTGAGGTATAATTTGCCAAAGAAATGAAGCATATACTGACCAAATACCTCTCGTAAATTATACTACATTTTTTTTTCAGCTTCACGCTGTATTCCGCACACAGCAGGGTAGGTAGAGGGAACCTAGTGTTAAGACACTCCGTTCCCCACTTTCCGCCAATTTCAGGAGGCATTGCGTGTTGAGTGGCGGAACACAACGCCGCACTTTCCCCTCGGCACCAGAGCGAAGAAATGAAAATATAAATGTAAATAAATATTTTATCTTCTCGAGTGGGGATCGAACCCACAACCAGTCGATTTACAGACACACTTTGTGCCCCTGCGCCACGACTGGCCTCAATAATATAATTATAATTACATATTTTTTATAGAAGAACCTATATATTTTTTTAAATAAAATATCTTATATAAACATAACTTCTATACTGCTGTTACAGCATTTTCGTGAGCATACGCTTCCTTCATCTCAGGATTTTTGACAACATCCTTTTCTTCTTTGCGATGCAGATAGTAGAGATACCTGTAAATTGTGGTTTAAAGCATTATTTTTAAATACTACTAAACGATTTATAGATAAATACAATAATAAATTGAGGCCGGTCGTGGCGCAGCGGCACGAGGTGTGACTGCAAAACCGACTGGTTGTGGGTTCGATCCCCACTCGAGGAGATGAAATATTTACTTAAATTTATATTTCCATTTCTTCGCTCTGGTGTCGAGGTTAAGCGCGGCGTTGAGTTCTGCCACTCAACACGCAATGCCTCCAGAATTCGGCAGAAAGTGGGGAACGGAGTGTCTTAACACTAGGTTGCCTCTGCCTACCCTGCTGTGTGCGGGATACAGCGTGAAGCTAATTAATTTAATTAATTAATTAATTAACAATAGTAAATAAATTACGTGAATTATTTTTAAATAAAATTTAGTTCATATTTGATTATTGATTGACCGGGTTTCTGAATACTTGTAAAAAAAAACAAACCATTATACGTTTTTTTTTTAAATTATTTTTATTTTTTCATGTAATTTATCATTTTCCTTACATTCTTATATTATTATAGATTTACTATTGACCCTTTTCCCATATTTTTTTTTATATTTTGTTTTCATAGAGGACTTTTTCCTAGCCTCGATCATATTGAGCACAATGACATAGTTAAGAGATTATTTTCCAGCTATTGTTTTTACTCAGCATCGGAGGTGAATATTTGCGAATCGACGGAACTTAAAATTGATATTATTGTCGAGAATTCATCCTTGAGTTCATTTTCTTCGATTAAACGAAATGAGGCCAGTCGTGGCGCAGTGGCACGAGGTGTGACTGTAAAACCGACTGGTTGTGGGTTCGATCCCCACTCGAGGAGATGCAATATTTACTTAAATTTATATTTCCATTTCTTCGCTCTGGTCGAGGTTAAGCGCGGCGCTGAGCTCTGCCACTTAACTCGCAATGCCTCCAGAATTTGGCAGAAAGTGGGGAACGGAGTGTATTAAGACTAGGTTCCCTCTGCCTACCCTGCTGTGTGCGGGATACAGCGTGAAGCTGAGAAAAAAAAATTACTAAAAGAAAAAAACGGTTTCACCAGAACAATTGAGTCATATTGCAGAGCATTTAATGGCGTACTTTGCAGTAGCAGAAGGATGTTCTAGAGACTTGGAAGTATGAATTAGTATACTTATTTAGAAAACAGCGTATAAAAATTTCGACGTAGCTTGATGAGAACGTATGGCTTAGTGGTCAGAGCGCCTGGTCAGTTTCCAGGAGGCGCGGGTTCGAGTCCCGCTACGTTCAAATTTTTATACGTTTTCTAAATAAGTATTTCTCTTTCCTAAGTGTGGAATAACACTTTAAAAATGTTTAAAAATATGGATTAGTATATTTTTCTTCATGCTTTTTCTAGTCCCAATTTTCAAGATTACTGTGCAAGAAGTAGTTCTTGCACACTATACTAAACCTTGTGTTGGAGGAAGTGACGATAGTTAGATCTATTTTTTGTCATTATTTTGGCGAATTTAATTGACGAATCGCTTGTATCTCTTCATGTCCAGAGAATAATCTTTATTTCTACCATATAAAGAAACGAACAAACGTTCACAAGCAAGATTGAGCAATGATGGTACGACTGAAAAAAAATAATCACAAAGAAGAGACGTTCAAAATGTCGGTGAATGTCGTGTCTCTTTGCTGCTGGCTCACGTTTTGTCTTGTTCGTCAAACTAGTACTTTGGAAACCGCCTCTTTGGAAACGTTTTCTTAATGAATATAATAAAAGCGTGTTAAACACCAATGATATTCTAAGTTCGGTGGTGGGGAAACCGGTCAATAATAATATACTTAACATTCTTAAGAAAATGATAAATGTGAAAAAGAAATATAATATAATGAGAAAATAATTACTCTCTGTAAGATTACTCTGATGTTATTTTATTTTAAAATTATTAGAAAAAAAAATGTTCATCAATCAATTACATTTGCTATGCATTATAACTTTTCTATATTCCATTTAAAAAAAAAAGTAATAGAAGCAAAGTAACAAATAACTATTTCCAAAATTTTTTATAGGGTTTCTTGTTTACGAGATACAGCGCGAAAACCCTTTACATTCCATTTTTCAAAATGGCGATCAGGAGACAAGTGTGACAACCTCACAAACTTGAACTTAAGCTTATACTAAACCTACACATTAAAAAATATAATTGAGTCCTCGGTTCAATGGATAAGGATTTAACAAATGGATAATAGGTAACAGAGTCGCCAGATTTTTTTTACTAACGCAAAATTTCAGAAACTGAGTCAATTTGATATATTTTTAAATATAAAATAGAAAATGAAATACGTGTAAGTGCTATTATCAATTCTAATATTTACGAATGAATTAGGTGTAAACGTTCCGATAGAATACAAGTGTTCTATTTATGAAAAAAATAGCTTCACACTATATGTCGCACACAGCAGGATAGGCAGAGGGACCCTAATATTAAGACATTTCCCCATTTTAACCATATTCTAAAACATAATTTTTGACACCAGAGCGAAGAAATAAAAATATAAATTTATTAATTTATTCCTCCACTGGGGATCGAACTCTCAACCAGTCGTGTTTACAGTCACACTTGTGCCCCTGTGGCCTTTAATTTACGATAAATAGTTTTTTCTCAAAACCATGTATATATACAGTTATAGATACAGTTACTTTTTCTAAGCCAATTAACAACAAACAAAATATATACAACTTTTTAGAAAACTTATAAAAAATTTAAACGCAGCGGGTTTTTTATGTGTAAATCAAAATTTTTATATTTTTATATGTTTTCTAAAAAGTATTTTTCTTTTTTAAATGTGAAATGACACTTTAAAATTGTAAAAAAATATATACTTACAGAAATATAAATATTGCCGGCACAGTCATACAACCACCAAGTAAATAAAACGCACCGGGAAAGATTTTGTAAGTATTAGAATAAATCTCACTGTACATAGGGCTGTAAATGACTGGAACAATTGCTTCAACAAGTCCAATAACTGAACACATTTTACCTGAAATATAAAAATAATCAAAACTGAGTTAAAATATAAAAAAAGCTAATATAAAAATGTAGAGAGTAATGTGTCCAAAGCAAAGGCTTAGATAATATTTATACTCCTAAAAGGCTTTACTTGGAGATACCATACTTAGGTCCGTATTTGTAAATCGCTCTGAGATCTATCTTGAGATGCCATTTTGATTCGTAGATTATTATTTATGAATGAAAACAACATCCCAAGATCGATTTCAGATTTGAAAGCGTTTTATAATTATGGACCTTAGTCGTGTAATAATGATAGAACTTACAGTTCTATCGAAAACAAAGATTCCTAAAGATTATAGTTTTAAATTAAATAAGTACTTCGAACCTGTTAACTAAAAAGAAATAGGTTTTAGGTAAAACTCTAACCGGACATATATCCACAAACCTAACCCGCCATTGGTGACGTGTATATCTGTGAGACCGGACTTCTCGTTGACCTACAATCCTGAAATCGATACGGACGTCTCAATGGGCGAATCCAACTCGCACTTAACCGATTTTTCAAGTTCAATATTATAAAAATATTTTCCTGACAAGGAAAAAGGTTCCCATGTTCTTTTTTCCTTGTCAGGAAAATACTGTGAAGCATATTTTTTTTTATTTAATCTAAGTAAAAAACTTAAAGTCTAACAAATAATAATTTTCCTCTTTCAATGTCATTATGTTACTATTCAGTATTCAAATCAAATGCAAATAATAAAAGACAGAAACGCGAACAGATCGTCAATAATTCAATTCTTTGTTTTGTGCTGTCTCGCACGAGGCATTGTAGACAGAGAGAACCTAGTGATAAGATACTTCGTTCTGCAATTTCCTCCAAATTTTTCCAGGCGGAACTCAACGCAGTTCTTTTGCATGGATCAGTGTTGCCAATTTAGCATATTTTATGCTAGATTTGGCATATTTTTATACTCTTTAGCTTTTTTATTTGTTGTTTGGCATATAGCATATTTTTTAGCATATAAAATAGTTTTTTAATAAAACTTAAACCATGAGACGAATTACCGTTTTGCTACCTTGCGTAGGTACGTAATTATCGTCGACATAGGTGGCACAGTGGTTGCCAACATAACGACAAAGATAATCTTTAAGGCGGCCCCTTTTCCCCAAACCGTTTTTTAGAGCAATGGGTGGAATTGAAACTTCTGTTCGAAGTTGCTAGGCGCGATAACCACTGCTATATGGCAGAAACACTATACACTATGTATAATGATCCTAGTAATCATTTGTATTTGTTGTATTTGAAACCTATCTTGGAGGAAGTTCAAATTGTGAACAAGCTATTTGAAAGCAACAATGTTGACCCAACAAAACTTTACAAGGATTTGTGTGGCTTAGTGAAATCTATAAGTCGGCGTATCTTGAACCCAACTGCGAGAGTCGATATTTTTACACAAAATATAGAAAGTTTTTTGGATCCTAAACCGTACATGGGATATGCTTTTGAATCCAGATTGCGGGAATACAATATTCAACCAGAAGTTGAAAATAATTTACGTCAACGTTGTCTGAATTTCACACTGAAACTTGTAACAGAGTTACGTTCTAGATTACCAATTAATTTTAAAATACTTGAGAAACTATCTTTTTTTTCGGTAGAAGAAACTTTGAAAGCAATCAAACCTTCCTTAATTGATATTGC